>ONZK01003206.1:0-28967 GCA_900322385.1 Pharnaceum exiguum
GAGCTTATTTTATGAGATTATTGTTTTACCAAACCAAGATTATTATTGAGCTGAGAGATTTTTATGAAATAAGCTCTGAAATAAGCTCTAAAAGTGGCTTGCCAAACAGACACTATATTGTACAACAGACACTATATTGTACAGTAGCAGAAAAGATCGGGACCGAAAATTGTAAAAGTAAAGATCAACAATCATACATACCATAACATACATGAATACATCGAAGCTAAAATGACTGCACGTACGAGCCTAGCTTAATTATATTAAAAATATGCTGAAAACGCAGAGAAAAATTTTATACACGGGACAGTTTCTATCAGATCTTATCCATAAAAGAAAACCTAAAAAGAAATGAACAAAAAGAAATAAAGAAGTGAGCTTTGGGGCTTTATTCTTCTGCAGAAAAGATGGCACGATGTGCGAATGATTAAGGCGGCAGTCACAACTCACAACGGCCTTTTGGTCCACTTCTCCCTGGATCCCGGTATAAAGGTTTCTCATTGCAATATGCGCATTTAATTTGGAGGAAAAAAGGGACAATAATATGTGCATTTAACGGAAGCTTACTCAATTTGTATCTAGTTTAAATGACATCTCATTTACATATTTTGGATAAATATATAGATTTTGGTAATGGTTGAGTGTTATGATGCTATGAGAGTACGATTGTCTAATTGTCTCCTTCGAAGTTAAGAATGGAATTGCCAAAAAACTTTACATAAAGCATCCTTGTCCCTCACCTTATAGCAACACAACATCACTTGTACTTTTCATTTATGAACTTTAGCAAGTTCAATTGCTTTTTCTTTAATTTGATCAATTTTTAAGACGAGCAATGAAAAGTCTGTTTCAATTTTTGAGTCTTAAGGACGAAGGATTAACTGTTCCTGTTGGACTTTTGATTAAGCTTCTCAACACTTTCGCGATAAAGTTCCAGCTTATTTATTGTGTTAAGTACTCACTTACTGTAAACTTTACCGAAGTGAGTTGCTGGCCAATCATTTTTCGAAAGCTATCCAAACTTTTATACTCTTACTGTATTTTGATTTCAGGGAACATTTTTTTAATGATCACAAAAAAAAAGGTTTCATGTGCAAAATCTGATGTTTTAGTAACTGTGTGTTGATTTTCTGCTAGCTTTCAACAATTTGTACGCGAAGATGTAATAACCACAAAGCAAGTCACTGGTCATGCATCTTCTTTTCTTCTTTTCTGTTTCTTTTATATATTGTGTGTCTTTCAATTCCGCCTTTTCTTTGTTTCTTTAGCTGATTTATTTGTCTTTCTCCTGTAGTACTTTGCTTTAACTTGGTTTGAATTATATGTGTAAGTAGACACCTAAAGGCGAGTCTTTTCCCTTTCCAATGAGCTTGTGGATAGAACACAAATTTGAGGGTGAAGTGATGAAGTCCCTACTTCTACATTATTCAACAATGCCACGAGTTGCTACAAGCTCCGGATGGTCTGCCTGGTGTACATTTGCCTATCGTGAAGCTAATAGGGTTGCGGATAGCCTTACTAAGCTTAGTCTACTTAGTGACTCCCCAACTCAGTTCTATAATGCCCCCTCCCTCTATTATGAATGTCTTAGTTGATGTCTTGATGATGCCCTTGGTCAAGTATGGTCTCGGCTCGTTTCTGTTTAGTTCTCCTACTCCAGAAAAAAAAAGTCCAACTGTGACACGAGATAGTTGAGATAGGTAGTATAAATAGAGAGAAAAATTTATTATCAGTTTCATTGTTAGGTACTTACAAGTAGTATATATCAGGCCTAACTTGGTCGAGTGGTGTTCAACCCTGGTTTCGACACCACATACCAAGGTTTGAATCATATCCAAACATAACTTAAAGCAAATTTGATTATTAATATGTTAACGGGTTTCAAATCTACTATTGTTAGCAGATTTGGGGAGTACTCAAACCCTCTCATTATTCGAGTCATTGTTGATATAAATCAAGTGGAAACAAAGTTCAAACTATGGTGAAAAAGTAACAACTAGTCAATGTAACTTTTTGTATTAATCTTTCTTATACTTACAATTGAAGTGAAATGAACTGAACAATTTTAAATTGCTCAAAAGAATAATTAAATTAGTGTGGCATGTGAAACTGTGGAGTGTGTGTGTTCATCTCCCACATGGCCATATCAAATCAAAAGGACAAAACCTTCAGATTCATCCTCAATTTGTTATGGACTTATGGGCCAAAATGGTACTTGAGCTTAGCAGTCCATTTGCCAAAACTATTTGTCTATCCAAGCTCCCTCTCTTCCTCTCACGGTCCAACGGTCTCACTCTCAAGTCTCACCCCCTTGAAGCTCGAATGATCTCGCCTATCATCAAAACTCGATGATCAATTGCAAAAGCTACCAGGATGGCTGTTAACTGACCACCTTGTCTTGTTCAAAGCTTTGAAAATCCAGTTTGTTAATGGACTTGTCAAAAATCAATTATAACCAATTTTGGCCTTCGTAAACCAGTGAACCCCCCCTTATTCAAAGCTCAGCCAACAATAGCATAGTTTCTCAACTCTCAACTGTCTAGACAGTACTCACAGACTCACAGTAGACACTAGAGATCTGTCCAAATTGGCAAAACACTAATAAATCATCATCAAGAAAAAAAGAAGGGACTTTTTCTTCCTTATTGTTCCTGATTGTGTGGATACTGGATAGTGACAATGTGACAACATGACATGGCATGTGGGCATTTGTCATAAGTTGGCATTTACTATTCTAAACTACCAAAAACTTCCCTATAGTACTACTTCCATGATTGAACCTTTATATTTTAATTTTTCTTGAAAGAATACTTCCCTGATTGAATTGAATTCACAAATCACAACTACCAATTAAAAACCTTCATCAGTCTTCATCAAGATTCATTCTTTTCCTACTAGAAACCGCCAGAACCACGGCTTTTATCACCTTTTATTATTTTCTCAGCTGTTACTAAAAGTGTAGGAATAATAACTGAAAAAACAAAAAACGTCAGTCACAGATTTCTGAAACATCATCTCATGATCTAATCTTCTGCTCAATAACAGTGGGCACCCACCTGTAACACCCAATCTTCAATCACAACTTTCACTAAAAAAATAAAAATATATTCTTTTTATCTATCTGTACTCCTCTATCTCTCTTCCTCCTCACTTTCCCGCTGAAACACCACTTTCTGGTAACTACCCACTTCTTGTCTAGTTGTCTCCCCTCTGTTAACAAAACCCATATCTTGAAATCTCAAAAAAGAAAAAAGAAAAAACACCATCATCATCACTTCCAAAAATAGTAAGTTTTGAAAAATCACTGTAAAATCAAATTCTGATCACTACCCACTTATTATTTTGCCTCATTTAACAAAACCCATATCTTGAAATCTCAGAATTTGGAAAAAAATAATATATTTTTGATTTTTTTTAGTATTTTTTAAGGATTTAATAATGCAGAATCTCCGGAGGAGAAAACCCGAGAACCAGGAGAAAAACCAGGACGTAGTAGGGAGTGACAAGGAAGAAGAAGAGGAAAAGGTGGTGAAAGGAGAGAGAAAGGAGTCGAAGAAGAAAAAGAGGTTTTCATGTGTAGACAATTGTTGTTGGTTCATAGGACTAATATGTTCAATATGGTGGTTATTGTTGTTTTTATACAATGCAATGCCATCTTCAATACCTCAGTATGTCACTGAGGCAATAAATGGCCCTTTACCGGACCCGCCGGGCGAGAAGCTTAAGAAAGAAGGATTTGTAGCTAAGCATCCTGTGGTGTTTGTGCCTGGTATTGTCACTGGTGGGCTTGAGCTTTGGGAAGGGAAACAGTGTGCTGAAGGGTTGTTTAGGAAGAGGCTTTGGGGTGGCACATTTGGTGAAGTTTATAAGAGGTAATAATGGTTGATTTATGTTTTATCCATAGCTAGATATTTTAGCTTGATAAAGTATATATTTGTGTTGATGTTACTTAGATTTGAAGTTGTGTAGTTATGATGTTGAGTTGTTGACTTTGGTAGTGTTTGATTTTAGTGAGGCCTTGTTGTTTATCACTTTATTTTTGTAGTGTAGTAGTAGAGTGCAGTATCCTTTACGTTTTATAACAGCAATTCAGTTTAGTTCAGTTTTGTTCAGTTCCGTTTTAATAGTTTTTGATCAAGATCAATTCAATCCTTTAGGACGACCCCTAAGTTGTTGGTATGGTTGTTTGTGGATTTTATTTCATTTTTATGTGATGACTGATGAGTGTGTGGTGGGTTATTACTTAGTATTATTGTGGTAGACTATTTGTATTAGGTAGTTACTACAATTGGATGAAGCTGGAACTTTGAAATTTGAATCTTGTGTTGGGACATAGGTACTGCTACAGTGCTAGTGATATGGTCAGATTTCCATACTTTCTGGACAAGTATTGGGATTGGGAAAGATAAGGTGTGTTGTTTGAGATTGATTTTGTCATTTGTGAGGATATTGAGGGTGACCTTTGTTTGCAACTTTGAGATTTGGGATTATGAATTTCCTGTTTTGAAGGATAGAGCATGTGACTCATGTGATTTATGAGTTGTCTACTTGTATGGTGGAAACTTGGAACAAGTATAAAACTACTCATGGAGTATTTGACATGTCCCTCTGCAAACAGTGCATACTATAGATGGTGATTTGCAACATTTTTTGAAGTTCATGAGTACATATTTCTACTGTTTTGGAGACTTGTAGTTGAGGTTTGTGACTGGTTTGGATCTGGGTTGGTGGTGCTGTGTTGGATCATGAGTTTGAGACAACAAAGTCATTCTTTGAGATATAATGTGTGATGGATTTCATCTTCTCATAGCAAGAAAGAAAATATGTCTGATGTTACTGCCACGGCCACAGCGAATCAGCTGCATCTGGTACCGTTATATTTAGATTTCCATGTGTGGACATTTTGTGGGAGTGTGGATGATGGTTCTCTGCTGTTTGTGATTAATTTCTGTCATTTGTGAGGATTGGTGATGGTATTCAAGTCGATAGTAATGTTGAGGTGTATTGGAATTTATGTTTAAAAGTTTTCCATGTGGTTCTTGTTTTGTTCTTTTTGTTTTCTAAGAACTGAGCACTGGTGGAAGATCAGGACCTTAATAACAGCAAATTCGTTGCTCGATAAGATAATTTCTTCAATGTCTCTGACTTGTGATTCCCTGAACTCTTCGATGTATGGAAAAACTACTGAACTTTGTGACTAGCCCTCCTACCAGCACAGTATACAGCTGGAGAAATTGGATAAGTTTTGGAAAAGTAGAGTAGATAAGTTTGCACTATCTGAGACTTGCGGTTAAGAAGTTTGTGACTGGTGGTGTGTAGACTGGTGACTGTGTGAATCTTGACTCTGATGATGGCTTCCTCTTTTAAGAGCATATTTTTACCATACTGAAAAGATATCTTTATTTTACCATTGTATTTGGTGTTGTTCTCGAAGATGGTAGCTGATTCACTATCATGTCCATTAAACATCCATATCCAATATTGGTTGAGCTGAAAAAAAATGGAAGAAAGTGCAATAGTTGGATATCAAAGAACCGTATGAGATTAGGCTTGGCTTCTTCCTGCCTGTTTTTGTTTTAAAGGGCTTGCTGTTGGGGTTGACATCTTATTCAATTATAACTTCGCTCGTTGCCTGAGAGCATCATTTGTGTTTCGCTTGCTGATGATATTGTGTCAGGTTCAAGGTAGAAGGCTATACCCTTCTACCTTGAAGTAGATCTTCAAGCTGATCTTCAATGTGACTGAGTTGCATGCTGAGTGAATTTCTGTTTGAGGAGAAGAGTAAGGCAAAGCAGTGGCGTCTGTTATTCAGAACTTAGACTTTGGACCCTGCTTTGACCACTTGATTTGAAGCTTTTCTGTGTGCTGGATTGAGAGTTTCTCGGGTTGAGAAGGGGTTCAGAGTGGTGTCCTTCCCATTTGACTTAGCCTTATGCAATTGCTAGGGCCTAGTGGCATGTTCTTACTAATTTTATCACAACTCTACTCCTCAATTTCATGTAATGAGCGACCTCCGATCTGGAGTTTTGAACTAGTTTATCTATATCAAACTTCTGTCGAATGTTTTCTGAATTTGTTCATCCACTGGCAATATGGGGAAGAAGTATACTTTTTAAAAATGCTCTGCATATTCTTTCTGTTTTTTGTTCACGTTGGTGCAAAATAATCTAGTGAATCTCAGTTTAAACATGAACAATATAATAGGACCTGTGTATCTGGTATTCTTTTCATCAAAATATTTGAATTGGTTTTGACATACTTTTGCCATGCTTTTAGTCTCCGGATTTCTTATTCACAGATTTCTCTGCATGCTTGAAACAAGGTTGCCTCTTATGCAGGAGGTTATGGTCCATGATAGAATTGTGCGCTTATTTTTGTGTGGACATATTATGGTTGCCTTCAAATTTTTTAATAGCATCTGATTAGAGTCCAAGAGTATCAGATTACCAGTTCTGATTCTGTTGTACTTTTCTGTCCACAGACCATTATGCTGGGTTGAGCATATGTCCCTGGACAATGTTACAGGAGTTGACCCTCCTGGTATAAGGGTTAGAGCAGTTCCTGGACTTGTAGCCGCCGATTATTTTACTCCTGGATATTTTGTCTGGGCAGTTATAATAGCTAATTTGGCACGTATTGGCTATGAGGAGAAAAATATGTATATGGCTTCTTACGATTGGAGATTATCATTTCAAAACACTGAGGTAACTTTGAGGTTCATGTTAAGTTACTCATTTAACACATTAAATTCTCTTCTGATCAGAGCCAGATTTTGTCTGTGCTTAACGTTGATACTTCAGAATGCACGTTCCTTCTTTCCTCCTCACCTTATTTTTTTTGACCAGGTACGGGATCAAACTTTGAGCCGGATAAAGAGTAACATAGAGCTTTTGGTTAAGACTAATGGTGGTAATAAGGCAGTTATTGTCCCACATTCCATGGGGGTCTTGTATTTTCTGCACTTTATGAAGTGGGTTGAGGCTCCAGCTCCTATGGGTGGTGGTGGTGGCTCAGATTGGTGTGCAAAACACATTAAAGCAGTGATGAATATTGGGGGCCCATTTCTAGGTGTGCCAAAGGCTGTTCCTGGCCTTCTTTCAGCTGAAGCCAGGGACATAGCAGTCGCCAGGTCAGTTGATGACATAGATTGCGGAGCCTAATTGTTTGAACTGTTATTTGTTTCTTATTGATCTGCTTTGTTTATTTGCAGGGCTATTGCACCAGGTGTTTTGGATCATGATATATTTCGGCTTCAAACATTGCAGCATGTTATGAGAATGACCCGCACTTGGGATTCTACTATGTCTATGATACCTAGAGGTGGAGAAACTATTTGGGGTAATCTTGACTGGTCACCTGAAGAAGGTTATGATCCCAGTAGCAGAAAGCTTAAGAAAAACGGGACTACATCATCAGGAAGCGATGGTAATGGATCACATGAGTCTAAGAGGAATAAAGTCTACTATGGGAGGATGGTATCATTCGGGAGAGATGTGGCTGAGGCACCATCATCCGAGATCAAGAAGATCGATTTTCGGGTATAATTATGGACTTAACAGTGCATGGACTTATACATAAATTAACAGCATCATTCAAATTTGTGTTTAGTTGATTGATTAATTATTCTTGTTTCCTAGGGTGCTGTTAAGGGAAGTAGTACCATTGCAAATACTTCTTGTGGGGATGTTTGGACTGAGTATCACGATATGGGGATTGGTGGAATAAAAGCTGTTGCTGACTACAAAGCATATACAGCCGGGGACACATTGGACCTGTTCCATTTTGTAGCTCCAAAGATGATGGCCCGTGTTGATGAACAGTTTTCCTATGGTATTGCAGATGATTTGGATGATCCGAAGTACCAACATTTTAAGTATTGGTCAAACCCACTAGAAACAAAGTAAGAATTTTGGTTCAGGTTGATGTTCCAGTTCACCTATTAGATTTGATTGAATTAACTCCTTTTGCACTAAATTGTCAGATTACCAAATGCACCTGAAATGGAGATCTTCTCTCTATATGGAGTCGGAATCAGAACGGAGAGAGCATATGTGTACCGGCTGACCCCATCTTCTGACTGCAACATCCCATTTCAGATAGATATTACAGCAAATGAGGATGGCGATGATAGTATCTTGGCAGATGGAGTATACCTAGTTGACGGAGATGAAACAGTGCCTGCCTTAAGCGCAGGTTATATGTGTGCTAAAGGTTGGCGGGGGAAAACACGATACAATCCTTCAGGAATCAAGACATACGTCAGAGAGTATGATCATGCTCCTCCTGCTAATTTCCTTGAAGGTCGTGGAACTCAGAGTGGGGCACACGTCGATATTATGGGGAATTTCGCATTGATCGAGGACATTATGAGGGTAGCCGCTGGACATTCTGGGGAAGACTTAGGAGGTGATCGTGTCTATACTGATATATTCAAGTGGTCGGACAGAATAAAGTTGAAGTTATAACTTATAATCAATCAATCTTGCCAACTGAATAATCTCTATCTGTGGTAAGAATTTCCGATACTTCCTCGATGTCAAGTCGGCCACCTTGTTGAGATGTATACTAACTTCCTGATCCGTTCACCAAGAAATAATTTCGGAAGCAAAATGTGCCCTCCTCACCCAAGCATGCGAAGTGTAAGAATGTACTCGGGGAGCTCCCTTCTTTGCAAATTGTCCTCAGGAGAAGTTGCTTGGTTTGGGCGACTAGACTATTAGATGGGAAGTAGAAGAAAAAAATGTACTGTAGTCTGGAATTTGATTCTATATTGCACTGTCCACAGGCCCGGTTTGCATTGCCCATTGGCAGCTGACAAAACGTGTGTTCTTTGATTCAATTGCTGCTAGTTGCCAATGGGATTATTTGTACTAAAATTTGTACATTGCATTGATACGAACATATTGATATTTCAAATGACAGGCTTCTTCATGTAACCGTGCAGATAACTTTATTCAATTCTTTCGTTCCCCCTACTACAGCTATTAGTGACGAGCCTTGGTCTCAAGAAAGTCGAGGAGTAAACAATTGTGGTATCAAAGTATCGCTAGTGTAGTATGTTTCGTGAGAAGACACTCCTAATCCTTCACGAATCACAAAATAAAATCAAAAACTTAAACGCTACCACTTGGTGTAAACATAGCACATCAGCTGATGATAGATACTCCGTGTGTTGTGACTTGTGAGCTACGTAGGCAGTATTGAATCCAAGTCTGCGCACACTTTTTTTTTTTGAAATCAAAGTATAAGTAATCCATGTGACGTGTGTGGCCTGGCGTATAGCTGATAGGGGCTTGGGAATGATTAAAGAGGAGCTAAACTTAAAAGCGTTAGCAAGTAGATCAGGTTGTGAAATGATGAACCATTATTATAGGAATAAACATCATCGTATGTTTGTACGATGTTTCTACTTCTAGTTGTACAAGTAACAGCATTGTCAATCCTGTTTGAAGTCATGTCTTTTAGGGTAAAAAGGCGCATGCAAAAGGAGGCAACCAAGTACTCATGAACCCATGATCAAACCTCAAAGTAGCTTACAGGATCAAATTCTTGCGTTAGAATCACTCATAATCACATCGATCACATACTTTCATGCATCTTCCCTTCGGGGTTAAGAGAACATAGAAGGAAGATAATGTTTTCTAATTGGTAATTCGGTGTGTCATATGAAGATATAAAGATAATGTTTTCTAATTCGTAAATTTTTCATTTTCATGGTTCGCTAAAATCTCTAAAAGCGACTGTTCCTTTAACTTGTTCTTACAATTACTAGTCAATGTAGTCATGTTTGGCATGCAGTATTAAATAACTTTTCATTTGCAACATTTCAATAGCAGCTCAAATTGGTTTAAGATGTCACTAATCAATATTATTGTGACATCAATTTATCCTCCTTTTTTACAAATAGAAATGAATATATAATTATAAGCTTTACACCTATTGCTTTTAAATTTCAATAAGACACGAGCGTCAATAATTTGGTTGTGGATTGATTCCTCGTAATTATGGTACATACATCTACTTACAAGCGGATATAAACAAGAATATGCGATGCTTCTGGCCTTCGAATCTCCTAATTTCTGTTGGTGGTGCATACTTAGTGACGTGGGACGATGAGTTGTGCAGAATTTGATTTGTTTTATGTAAACCTTGACTATACTCCGTATTAATTAAGTTAATCACATAACATGCACAATGAAAGAATATGTTCTATGAAATACGCCAGTCTTTAACACCCGACACTGATATTTGCGTACTTCACATGCTTACCCATAATCCATGAGATGAGGTTGGGACTAGGGAGAGCCGGAGAGGATAGGAATGAAATGAGATCAGGAAATTATTTTAATGTGGTTGCATTACCTTTCTGTGTGAATGATTTAATTTAATGAAAGCTGATACTTTAGCTTAAATTATTTGTACTTGCAACCATTAACAATTGAGAAGATAATCTTTCAAAGTGGTACTATGGCAGGGGCAAAAAGTCCACCCTTCTTCTGCCTCTTCCTTCGTTCTAAAGAGAAAATATATTTTCAATTGTGAGAGTATACGAGGAGTCGAGGACCACACTCGATCAACTAGGTAACGGTTGGTGACGACACAAATTGGTGATGCAAGATTGATCGATCTAAAGATACTTTGATGTCCAAATCAATGTGTTTTCAGTTGCAAAAAATCAAATGTAACACTTGTAGTGGAACTTTTGTTATTTTCGAGCTTAGCTTTGTGAAAGATACTTAGGTCACTCTTATGTTAGGTAACACGGTTTCCACTTCACGACTTTAAGATTGATGATGAGAGCCCTTTTACTTTTAAAAGTAGTTTTAGAGGTAAAATGGTAAAATGAATGGAGTTGTTTGGAGCTGAATTAATTGGATTAATAAAAAAAATTTCGGTGTTCAATTCATTTTGGTTTTATCCAATGGAAAATAGAATAGATCTCCTAAAGTACCTCATTCTATTTTGTGCTCTTAATAAATTACATAACCTATTTAAAAATACATTTGATCACAAAGTAGATTTTTTTAATGAGAATCACAGACAAGTAATAGAATCAAAACTTATTACATACGAAGTATAATTAAGTTACAAGCTATTCTAAATTGAACTGACATTTGTTAAAAGAAAACATGGCTTAAGTTGCAACTTTCTATTATAATAGTATTTTCTTTGTCCAAAATCAAGTACTTTATATTTGTAAGAACGATTCTTTAAACTTTTTTATGTATTATTTTTTTGAGAAAATTTTACAAAAGTACCAAACTTTGTTCAGGTTTTGTACAAAAGTACCAAACTTCTTTTTTTTTGGTACAAAGGTACCAAAGTAGTATTTTTCTTTTTAAATCGGTACTTTTTTGGTTTCTAAACATTTTTGGACCATATTGCCCTCGCGTGCGTGGGAGGGTGTCTAACCCTTCAATTCTCTCACTTTTCCCCTCCACTTTCAAGTTATTGCTCACCACCACCACCACCACCACCACCATACTCCACTGTCTCACCTCTCTCACACCTTAATAACAATCCTCACACCACCCGATAAGACCGCCCAAACCTTATGGGTCAAAGCCCAATCATTCCTCCCAATAACAACACCCCACCAACAGCAATGCCAATCGTGGTGGGTGAGTGAGAGAGTGGTCGATCGGGTGAGGGGCTCCGACGATTGACATTGTGGTTGGTTGGTGGGTGGGTGGGTGGGAGGTGAGAGAGTGAGTGTGGTGGTTGTGGGAAGATAAGGGGAAAAACCCTTACACACGTGAAAGGCTGAGGGTAATTTCGTCCAAAAATGTTTGGAAATCAAAAAAGTACCGATTTAATAAGAAAAGTCACCACTTTGGTACCTTTGTACAAAAAAAAGAAGTTTGGTACTTTGTACAAAACCTGAACAAAGTTTGGTACTTTTGTAAAATTTTCTCTATTTTTTTTGGTGAAACAGTTATTGTATTTTAGTTTTGCGAAAATGTATGTGAATCCGTTTCATATATGAGATTGGGTCATTAATAATAGAAAATATTGATTAACGACTCCTCAATAGTTATGAGTGATCCCTCGTTAGTCATTTCATTAAGATCTTGTCTCATATATAAAAGCTGTTTAAAATTTTTTTAGTTTTAATTTTAGTTGAGGTTAAGAAGTTTCTTAAATTTCAGAAGTAGAATCATGTTGATCTAGGTCCCCTCCAAAGACATTGGCATGCCCGCATATATGGCTAACCAGTCACCTCTCACCCTACAACTGAGGGGCGGCTGATTGATAGTACTAGAAACTAGGAAGCATCACAGTTCGACAACGCAACACAAAACAACACTTGCCAATGTGCCATTATCCAAAAAGAACACCCACCGAGGATATATATTTACATAAAAAAACTAAAAACATAAAGCAAGAAAGCACCAACTAGACTAGTAGTATAGTACAGTTAACTCAATAATAATCCTTTGTATGTTTAGACAAAAGAATAATGATCAACACAGTAAACCCATTATTAAAACAACATAAAAGGACAAGTTTAGTTGAGAACAATGACCATTATATACTATTATACCAGTGAGGTTTTGGTACCCGACAATGTGTACCATCTTATGTGCCACTGTAATCTGAGTGTTCGTGATTTGTTAATGCATATGTGTCATCTTATGTGCCACTTTAATTTGGGCTATCGTGATTTGTTAATGCATTTAAAATCATATAGAGTTGAGATTAAATAAATTACGAGATGATACACCATTATGGACATCAAAGCCGGTATTTGATACGAGTATTATACTACTAAACCATCAGCCTGATCAAGTGATCAGTGATCACATCATAGGGAACTAAACAAAACCCAAAAAGGAAAAAGGGAAATAATGATAAAGAAATGGTGAGGAGATAGGTAGTGGTGATGGCATGGTGTAAAAAAAAGGTGACAGTGAGAGAGAGAGAGTGGAATAGAGAGAGGTAGCTTGTTTGTTGTTGTTGTTGTTGTTTATATAGGTGTTGTCCGGCCAATGAGCTGAGTCTTTCTTTGTAGTAAAGCCAACATTTTGATTTTTTCACTGTGTGCTGAGAAAGGAACTTATTACAGAGAAGAACTAGTAGTACTACTGTAGGGAAGTAGTAGTATAAGAAGAGAAGAGAGAGAGTGGAATAGAGATAGAGAGAGTTGTTGGGGTGTTTCTTAGGAGGAGACATGCTCAAGACTTCCCCTACACCAGCTGTTTTTCTTCTTCTTCTGATTGGATTATTGTATCATTTTCATCTCCTGCTCACCATATCCTAAAGGTCCAATCTTTTTTTCTTTCCTTGTATTGTTTTCTCTTTTACTTTTTTGTTTACTTAATATTGATGATTTGCTCATCTGGGTTTGCTTTGTTTTGATGCTTTGATGTCATGTTTGGTTGTTTGGTTTGGTTAAGAGAGGTTTCATCATGTTATGGTAACTTGTTCAGAAGTATTGTCCTTCGGGGTGTTGTTTGTTTTAGACCTGTTTGGGTAATACGAGGAATCTGCTTTTTTTAGCATATCTTGTCTTTTTCTTTCTCACATCAATCTGATAACTGATATATGCTAAATTCCCAATCAGGGCCTAATTAGTGTGTTCCTGTCAGATTTGGTAGTTAGTTTGGTGGATTCTTTTTGTTAGTTTGGTTGAGGAGGTAATTAATCATGTAACTAGAGATGAGTTTTGTGTTGAATCTTGATGGATTGAGCTAGCGATGAAACTTTAAGAAATAAAGTGTATAGGTAGCTTCAATTGTTGAGAAAGATTAGTGGATTCTCATTGTTGCTGATTGAATGGTTTGTTTAAAAAAGAACAAATATTTCGCTGCCTTACCTTCTGGGTTGGTTGATATGAAGTCTTTCTGAATGGTTGATTTCCTCTTCCCACCTTCTGGGTTGGTTGTGAATGGTTTATTGTCTCTTTCCAGTATGTTCATTGAGAATTTAAGATTTGTTTGTGGAAAGAAGCAGTTTTTGTACTGGATTTCTGTACTGAGAAATACGGTCTTCAAGCATCAAAATACAGTACTCCGTATATTGTTTATCATTTAGACTTCGATGCATTGAGTTTTCAGAGACATCAAACAGCTTAGAAATGCATATTCAAGCCTCCTTAAACTTGATGCCCGATGGTTCTGATTTTACCTTCTGGAGTTCTTCAAGCTTTAAATGCAAAGATCAAAGTTTAGAGATTAGTGTACAAAGCATTCAAGTTCAGTGTAGAACAGAATTGTGGATGACTGTTGATTATGAAAGAAGTCAGGTTTTTCGGCGTATATCCAGAAATTTGGGTTGAAGTGTAAATTACGGAGGGGTATCTATGTGTTTCTTATCCATAGCCATATAAAGACCTCTACCTTCATTCTTGCAAGGGGCTCTGGTTTGGCAAACCATAATCTCATAGAATAAAGTAAAAATAATCACTTGATTATTCTATTGTAGATGAATAAATCAGCCGTTCTATTTCCACTGACTGCTAGTTCTTTTATTCTATATATACATCTCTGTTGTAGGAATGCTTACTATTATAGTAGGAGTGAGTGTAGGAATTGGACATGAAATTGTTAAGTCTTGTTAGGTGCTTGTCTAGTGAGGCTTGGTTGCTGATGCGGATCCAATGCTCGTTATTCAGTTGGGTATAATCAAGCGTGTTATCCACTATTACATAGCTTTTTCATTGTAGAACAGTATTTTGTTTAATACTTTTTAACCCTCAAGGAATACATACTGGTTGACTTTTTTTTCCTTTAGTACTGAATCAGTGTTAGCTCTTTAATGTCAGTTGACAAGAATGCACGGATCGAGGAAGTACCTAGATGTTAGTTCAGTTAAATCCACTTCTAACTCTGGCATCAGTTGGCAGTCGTGGTGGTCACCTTCAGAATCACAATCTCAAGAATCTACAGTATCCAAAACTTCGGGCTTGAACATGGGGGTCGCTGCTCAAAGCTATAAGAGTTTGAAGTTGTTGGATTTTTCGATCCAGGATCATGACTCATGTTCAACTCAATCTACTGGGCAATCCTACTCCAAGGCAGCTAAAGGTGGAGAAAATAATCTTCATTCTCAAAGACTGGATTTTTCACATTCAGGTGACTTTTATCATGGCTAAATTTCTTATCTCAATGGATGCCTCTATTTCTGGTTTCTGTTTATGACACACAGCTGTGTATTATGTCTTGAAGTCACTGTTGAGTGACTGACAAAATTATCTTCATTAAAGTTTCAGAAAGGTTGTAGTATATCCAGTCTAGCGGACACTCATTAGGGTTTCCTTCTTGTCTCTATGACAGGTCGTAGTGAGACTCATGAGAAGCATGAAGACAGCGGAAAGTTCGGTTCATCAGTGGAAGTTCAGAACCACATCTTTCCCTATCTACAAGATGATTTTCACCAATCCATTGTACGTTCGCGTAGCTCAAAACTGTTTGTTGATCTTCATTAGACATCTACTGATTTTCTTTTTTCTGTTTCAGCCTCAAGCTGTCGCATTTCCTGATCAGTATCTCAATGGGCTACAGTCTGCATATGGTCCTCAAGCTGTGGTAAGCTGCTTACCATCTGTAGATGAAGTATTGTTTGTTTATAAGCGTCAAAGTCGATTTTCCTGTTCAGTCGTTTCCAATTGATTTTTCCTTTTCCTTCTTTTCAATAAGATTTTACTCCTATACGTTGCATATACCCCCTTGAATTGTCCTAGTTGATCATCTTCTGCTAGTTCCTCGGGAAGTTAAGCACCTTATGGAAGCTTGTTTGGCCTCATGACCTTTTGTGTGAAATATCAACTGATTTAAGCTTGATAATTCCTCACACAATCATTAGGTATCACATATGCTTCGTAACTGATTTTTTAAGCTCAACACAAGAAGTTACGGCACTTCACAACAACTTCCAGCATTAAACTTTTTGATTTCTTTCCTCGGTTTTGCATAGCGTATGGAGCTCATGATGGCTGTGGATAATATTTAGTGTTTCATTGCTGAAGCGGAAAGAGGCTGGAAGCTAATCTGGTCCAAGCAGGGGTGGAACTAGGGGCACTGACAGGGGCCTGGGCTTCCCCCAAATTCCAGATGTTCTTTATATTCTAAGACAATGTAGCTTAGTTGGTCCCCTCCAACTTCTTTTTTCCATTAGACAAAGGTTCAAACACCACTTCAAGCATATACATTGTCACTCTTAAAAAGTTTGACCCTGGTCCAAGCTTACCCATATCTTTCTATCAAGATAGTGGAACTGTCGCTGATTGTTGCATTAGCTTGCGCCTACCCTTTCTAGCAGGATACAAAGTCAAATATGAATATATTTGGCCTGAGTGGTGGCTAGATAAAGTTGACACCACTATGTCACTTTGATTCCAGTGAAGTATCCCACTTCTCCCTCTCTTTCTATCCCCTTGTCCCTGTGGTGACTGGCTTCGTGTATTCGTGAAGATCCTCCTGAGAAACGGTAGCATACTAGAAGGTGTCCCGCTGGGGAATAATGGCTATTGCTGGAAACATTTTATATCTGTTCTCTTACCTACAAGGGGTTGATATTCTCTAGATAGTTCCGTTTTTAAAAACAAAGTGGTACGGACAAATCTAGCAGTCATTAGAAATTTTAGTAAAAGCAGCTTTATGTGAACGTCAGGCTGTAGATGCTGGTTCCCCTTTCCGTCCAATGTATTTCTTACTCATGCTTGCTCAGATTGCGTACATCATGACCCTCGAGCACCCCCATTGAATGGGGACTACACTCGGTTGTTGTTGTTGCTGCTTGCAATTGCCTTTCTTATTTTCCTTGTTCCTCTACCTCTTTCTCCCCCCTCCCCCTCGCTTAGTTTCTCCTCCCTTATTTACATTAGAACAGTTGTAGTTCTTGCAAGTTCGTAGAGCTTAGATTATTTTTTTCTGTGTTTCAATCGGTCTTTTTTATTGACCCTTTGTTGATCATGGACTGTTTTATCTGTTTGAAAGAACTCGTTCGTACACCCTACCGGTTTGTGGTCCTTGCTGAAATTAGTACTCTCTTTTGATCTGTCTTTGTTCTCCTTTTATTTTATTGTTTTCCTTAATTTCCCGATTGTTTAAGGGGAAGTCATGTTTTATTGTCCACTAATTTCTTAAAGAAGTATGGAGCTTTTGCTTACTTTCTGTGGTTCTTTAGGTGCTTGCCTTCTTTAGTTGGGTGAACTATGTAAGTTAATGAAAGATACAATATTATACTTGTGTGTGCTGTCCACCTTCGGATTCTGTAAAACAGTTGAGTGTTTTTTATTTAGATTCTTTTCAAGTAATCCAAGTGACATGTGTATTTAAGTCACTCTGTTTAATCAATGCTTCCCATCCAAACCTTTACCATCAATCCCACAATGAAGTACTTACAACTCAAACCACTTGGTCTAATCCACTGCTTTCAGGTGATGCCAGCTCGGGTTCCCCTTCCACTCGATCTCTCGGTGAGTGAGCCCATATATGTTAATGCAAAACAGTACCGTGCTATTCTGAGGAGGCGGCAGCACCGTGCTAAGCTCGAGGCTCAGAACAAAGTCGCCAAGAATAGAAAGGTATCGTCTTGACAACACCTTCTAGCATAGTTGAGTAGATTTCCTTTGGTTAATGTTTGATTTTCGACGTCATCATACTTTGTTTTTTGTTTATTTGTTTATTTGTTTGTTGTAAGGAGATATGTTCATACCTGGAGGCCGATCTTGAGTTACAGGTGTAATCCAAATTAATGTTTTAAAGACCCTAGTTTCACTGTCTCCCAACCGTATAACCTGAACCTACATCTCAAAGATAGACAAATAGCTTGCTGACCATTCAGTTAACTGTGATACATGTTGTGCTTTTTACACCCACAAGTCTGACATGAAAGATGAGCTCTAAGCTATGACACTATATGTCTATATCCAATTTGAGAAATGCACTGTTTCTTGCGATGTTGAACTTTGCGGAAGTCTTGCTATCTAGGGGGGACTCGTGTTGGGTTAAGTTTATTTTGCTTTATATTACAATCTGAAACTTGACCATTGTTTTCCTGTCAAGATAGGATCCTTACGATATGTCGGTATCTGAGGCTAGGCTGTCTGTTCTCGGTTTACTGCATGTCAATAATCTGTAGGAATTAGGATATACCGCCTAGTAAGCCTAATTTCTAACTCGTGTTTCCTTTTCGTTTTCCTTATTTTGTTTTAGCCATATCTCCATGAATCACGTCACCAGCACGCACTGAGAAGGACTAGGGGTACAGGTGGCCGCTTTCTTAAGAAGAAAAAGGTTCAAGACTCCAACTGTTTTTTATCGGCTGACTGCCAGAATATGTATGGGTCAGCCCTAAACATGTCAGAATCTGAAGTTCACCTGGAGAACTACAGAGAAGGTGCCTCCTCCACATCTTGTTCTGATGTCACAAGTACATCCACAAACAATAATGTGTACCATGCTCCTGAATTCGGCTTCTCTGGCTATTCATCTTGTCGTGGGGGCGTCATGCAAGGTGGTGAGGGGAGTTATTTTTAAGGAAGGAAGGACAGCTTAACCATTCAATTCTTCTGTTGACGGATTGCTCTAGAGTAGAATCTGAATGCTGCTGGTTCTTCCTGAAGGGAAGTCATCCTTGGCTCAGTTACTTTATGTTCATATTAATTAGGTTTTCAGAACCCTTTATCTGCATTTGCTTTCTGTATGATGTCATGGACAGACAGGCATTATTGGCACTGAAAGTGTTGTGTCGCGGTTCCGATGTTCGACTCTGGGTAGCAGGGTTGTGACTTGTAAGGTGTCAATATGGTTTGACTGAACATTGTTTTATAGATATTTGGAACACCATCAACTTTCAATTCGTTCTGTAAGGCATACATGTTCAGCTCGGATGAATTTTTCCATTATTCGAAATCTGTCTCTTTAGATTAGGTTGGTAGAAGACAGCGGAAAAGGACTGCTCTGCTGGTTCGTGGAATTGAGGCAGCTTAATTCAACTCAACAGTCAATACGATATCAAGTGTGGTCTATAGAGCATTGTACAGTAGGGTATACTACTGTTTAATTTCCTCATTCGATCTTAACAAGAACTTTTTTTTTGGGAAAAGAGAGCATTCATTAATTAAATAATAGCCATACGGCATCTACAATCGAAATTGACAAAGGCTGACAAGAACTTTATTTTCTCTAATGGGTTATAAATAATGTTAAAGATTGGAAAATCTCACCCGTAAATAGTCAATAAAGAAGAATAAATGATCACTAATTTGTTGTATTCTATCTATACCAAGATACCAACCAACGTTGTCTTTTGTTTGTCTATGGTGTTACACTGTTACGATTCAATTTTTTTTAGTTTAGTTTTTTCATTTATAGTTATAATTTTAAAGGTATTCCGTGTTTTTTACTTCAATTCATTTTCTCAGATGATTAGATTTGATCATCGAGGATATTCAAAGTTTCTTTCCATATTTTGAGTTGATTAGCTAGTGTCATGTTAGGCGGGAAGGCAATGTTATCTCCCACTAACTAGCTAGAGTCCTCCCTTTCGGAACTGAACAATGTTGGTAAGGGTGGTGTCTCCGAAGCCATTGCACCATTTATACCAAATGATGTTCTTACAAGTTTAGAAAAGAGAGAACTCATTTCCCCTCATTTTATAGCTAATACAGACAAATTATCGGATAATGTAGCTTATCTAGTAAATTGTATGAGTAAACTGTAGTTTATCGTCATGAAATTTTAGTCACCTCTTCCTCACTAATAGCTCTCATAAACCTATTTCTTTTTTCTTCTTTTGATCAGATCTCATAAACCTATTTCAATGCCAAACAAAGTCTAACAATAAACAAACTCCTTCAAAAACAAAATGCTCCGCATAATAAATTATTTTTTAAAATATTCCATAACATTTTACTTCTAGCCATCAATATTATTCATTAATCAAATCGTTATCCTCCATTCCTCCTACACTCATCTCCTCGGTCCTACCTCCTACATACTATTACTTGGGGAATGTAGAGTAGGGAGGAGGTTGGTCTTCGAGGTTTCCACCTTCCACCACAACAGCTTTAAAAACAAAAAAGAAAACAAAACTCCCCTCCCCTCCCCTCCCCTCCCCTCCCCCTTTCATTTTCTTTTTCTTAATCAGAAATTCCAAATTTCGAATTTCCACAATTTTATTACTCATACATACTCGTATTGATTTTCATTATTAAAAAAAGAAAATAAATAAACGGGCGGACTTGTGGCCCATATATATATACAATAGAGTTGAGTTAGAGGAACATAAAATACAACATAAAACCTTTTTATTTTCTTTCTCCCAACACAACACTCCACCGTTATTCAAACAAACAAACAAACAAACAAACAAACACCCTTCCACTCTCTCTCCACCTGACTTACTCTGACATAACACTCTTATACTAATGGACGGCGGGGGCGGCGCAGCGTACAATCCTCGCACAGTCGAAGAAGTCTTCAGGGATTTCAAGGGTCGTCGCGCTGGACTCATCAAAGCTCTCACCAATGGTGGGTCCTCTCTCTCTCTCTCTCTTTTCTTTTCCCTTTTTTTTTTCTATTTATTGTTTCTCCTAATTTCAACTTTGTTTCTACTGTCGTCAATTTCTGTCAAACATTTTTATATTACTGTCATTACTCCGCCCGAAAAAAACGGAAAATCTAATTTTCTTTGTTTTATCTTTTTTTTTTTGACGGAAATATTATTACTGTTTATTTAATTTCATTTATTTTTGTTTTTATTGTTTTGCAGATGTTGAGGAGTTTTACCAGCAGTGTGACCCAGGTTAGGGTTTCTCTCTCCTCTCTCTATCTTTCTTATTTATTTATTTAATTTAATTTAATTTGGTGGGAAATATTTGTGAATTTGGCTGTTTAGTAATTTTCCTTTTTTTTTTGTCAGTATTTTAATTTATTTTGGTGTTGATAGAGCGGGAATTTTTTATTTTAGTTTTTAGTTTTGGTGGGAAAACTTTTTGAATTTTTAGTGTAATTTTGTTTGTGTTTGGTTTTAGGCGAATGCAGTTTATTTAAGGGTGGGTATTAAATGTGAATGTTTATTTTATTCTTATTTTTTTTTTCGTTTATGAGAGTTACTAAATTACGAGTAGTAAATTAGAAGAAGGGTATTTTAAATAGTTTATTGTTTTTTTTTACTTTTTTTTTTGTGTTTCCACTCAGTTGCGGTTAAATATCAGTATTTATGGTAATCTTTTGGGACTTGTTGGTTTAATTAATCTGATCTTTAGTTAAATTATTATGGAATTAAAGTCAATTTGTTGTTTATCGAAATTAATTTGTACTTAATAGTGTTTATTTTCTTTTCTATCAATTGCTTTAAATATCAATGCGGATGAAGCATGGACTTGATTTTACTAAATGGGGATTTCAAGAAAAGAAAAAAAAAACAGATAGTGCACTTTTTTTTTAGTATTTGTGTTATGTTTACTACGGAGTATACTTTTACGTAAATGGAACCCAAGAAAGGGTGAACATGAGGGAGTGTTAAGATGACTTGATTCGTCAATTGTTATGACTTATGAAGTGGTTTGTATAAATACTTACTTGAGAGGATATATTTTTGGTATTTTAGTTATTTACTTACTATGTATGTTTGAATGTCAAAGTTGTGGCTTGGTTGTTTGAATCTTGCATCTGTGTCTGCTATTTGGTAGCGTCACTGCGAGTGTGTTAGTGTACATTTTGAGCGGCCTACTTGTTTGCCGCCTCCCTATACAGGACTAGGGCCCATTTCACGAAAGCATTGTCTATGACTTCCATTTCACAGAATAAATTTGCATTCGGGCCATTGTCCAGATTATTTGGTTGTGCGTTGTTATTAAGAGTTTGTGTCCTTTTCCACATCTGTTTGTTGGGTCTTGGTTTCGTTTCTCCTTAATCATGAAATTATCTGTTGTTTGTGCAATTTCAATTCAGTCTCTAAAATGCCTTTCTTAGATCTTTTCTGTTGTTCCGTTATAATCATTGTGGTCAAGGGTCTGAGACGAGACTCTATTTTGTGCTTGACAGAGAAGGAGAACCTATGCTTGTATGGATTCCCCAGTGAGCAATGGGAGGTCAACCTACCTGCTGAAGAGGTTCCACCTGAGCTCCCTGAGCCTGCTTTGGGCATAAACTTTGCAAGAGATGGGATGCAGGAGAAGGATTGGCTGGCCTTGGTTGCTGTACACAGTGATGCCTGGTTACTCTCTGTTGCATTCTACTTTGGTGCGAGGTTCGGGTTTGACAAAGCTGACAGGTATTTTGACATTGTCTAAAACGTGTCACACCTTGATTGTTCAGCTAAGTTTTTTCTGCAGAATTTGTAATTGTTTCGAAGCTGCTCTCTCTCTCCCTCGCTTGTGTCTTTTTTTCTTTTGTAATATCCAAAGTCATGTGAAGTTATGACAGTGCTTCTAATATACGATGCTTGTCTTGCGTATTTAAATTTGTAGTTTGCAGTTATATTGTGTGCATAGAGGCTTTTGTTCTTTGGACTACAATTTCGATTATAAAGTACAGTAGAGATGAATGGTGATGTATGTTTGCGGTTGTCGAGTGCATTACTCCATTTGGGACAATAAAGACGTTGATGATTTGGAATCTAGTGATTATGACCAATGAAGTGCACTCATGATCCTTTGAATCTAGCTGCTGGTCTTTCTTTCTTTCCCCCTTTTTTTTGGAGTGAGAGTAGCTGCTGGTCTAGATATGCTGGAAGTAGTTACTTTTCTGAGGACGCTGATTGCAGTTGCCTCATTGTGTTGAAGAGTCAATTTGAAGCATAATGCATGCAACAAATTAGGGTAGTGAGAAATATGTGCCAGAAACTATGTATGTGCTGTGACTTGCGAGTATATCTTTATATGTTTGAGGCTTACTTGTAGTAATGTCTGCTGTTGTGTGATGCAGGAAGCGACTGTTCAACATGATAAATGAACTCCCTACTATTTTCGAGGTCGTGACTGGTGGTGTAAAGAAGCAATCAAAGGAGAGATCCACGGTGTCAAATCATAGCAGCACGAAGTCCAAGTCAAACTCCAAATCGGTATATTTTTGATGTCCTGACCTCTTCCTTTTTCACTTTCTCCCGTTGGAGTCTTTATGTGCTTGTATCTTTATATCTTGTCGATGTGCGAGTTCTGATGCTAAGCTATTCCTCAGCGAAGGTTGCGCTGCTGAACCCCATATTATCAATAAGTTATGACTCTGATTGTGTTTCATGCTTACATTTACTGATTTCGGTGTTGTGATTTGTCTGCATTCTGTATTGAGTTTCTTCATCTGATGCCCATGATGAGTCAAAATTGTTGGTTGCTGACTCTTTCTGTCTCCCTTTTCCTGAATGGTTACTGTGAAATAATATTGTAGTTGTACTTGGAATAGAATGCGTATGTTTCTAGGTGCGGTGTCCTTCACTTCTTTGTGATTGTGTTGCTGGTTGAATCTGGGATAGATGGGATGTCAGTATGTGGCGTGCAACTTCTTTGTGATTGTGTTGCTGGTTGAATCTGGGATAGATGGGATGTCAGTGTGTGGCCTGCAATATTATTCACTTGGTGATGCATTTCGCAGGGCAAGTACACCAAAGCTGCTCCAGCAAAGGAAGATGAGGACGGCTTAGAAGAAGAAGAAGAAGATGAGCATGGAGATACCTTATGTGGAGCCTGTGCAGAGAGCTATGCCTCAGACGAGTTCTGGATTTGCTGTGACATATGTGAGACATGGTTCCATGGCAAGTGTGTGAAGATCACTCCTGCAAGAGCTGAACACATCAAGCAGTACAAATGCCCAACTTGCACCACCAGCAAGAGAGCTCGGGTGTAACAAGTCAGTTTCTTATGGCCACCTTGTTCTTCATCCTGTACGGCTGTACTACTTGGATCGCAATGTAGCTTGACTTCGGGTACAAATCATTGGTTGATGGTCTCTGTCATTTAATTGCTCATGTCTTCCTTAGCTTAACTTGTGAATGCTTCTAAAACTTGTGGTAGGACTAGGATCTCTGTAGTTAGACGTGGAGACAGCATAATTTTTAGATCTTGTGTGATATTTCCCTTCTTATTTGGAAGGTCAAAAGTTTTCTGCAAGTTCTACATATGCTCGTTATGGGATCTTGCATCGTCTTGTGTCTTGCCTTCGTCTCGAGCAAGAATTCCCTTCGTCTTCTCTCTGACCCCCTCCCACTCTACGTAGGCCCTCACTTGATACAAGTTTAGAAATGTCATTATGTTCACCGTAGTAATCTGATTTGACTGGAAGCAACACAACGCACTAAAAGGATTAAAGTTCATAATACTGTAGCAGCCAGAAAATGGGAAGCCTAGTATATTATTGATAATAATCCAAAAGGCAAAGCAGGCTGATGACCCAGCCGTTTTCCTGCCTTTCAAGTCAGTTTTAATTTATACCAGAAGCTTCTAATTTACAACATTATCATATGTTTTAGAGATACTGATCTCTCTGGATCTGATAGACATCTGTGATATGTGAACTCAAAGAAAAAGAAAGAGAAGAAAAGAGAGAGAGCTTATTGTATATCTTACATCCTAGCAGCTCCACTTTAAAGTTAGTAACATGAGCAATATTCTGGTGAATATGAGATTTCAGAATGGATATAGACCACTTCAGAAACCCAGAGGATTCCTGGTTGCCTTCCTCTCAATCTTTCATTCCAGTAATAAAAGCAATGAATTATTCTTCACTTTGCTACCATCCCCATCAACTAGATAGAATGGCACATCAAGAGGCTGTCAGAACTCGGTGTTTCCAGATAAAGTAAAGCCTAACCAAATTGCTTAGCCATGTTGAAACACAGAAAATGCATTCGGATATAGAAACTTGATTGTTACTAAAAAGGACATCTATACATATTTTGGTAATATGAAGAGCCATATTACAATGATCATGAACTGCTGATTGCTTCAGTTAGATAAGAAACGTAATGGACATTTGATTCTCATCTCCAAAGGTTCTTGAACAAGGAGATTAGAATGGAAAATAAAAAAAAAATACCAAAAGAGTTGGAAACAACAGATTATTCTGCAATTACATAGATCCCTCCCTTCCTGCAATTTCCTACCTACGTCACAGCCTCTTGGTTCTTGGCCGAGAGCCTCTTGAGGAACTCATAAGTGGTGATCATGGTGGTGGCAGATAAGGACATAGATGCCCATCGAGGACCCAAGCCTCGGTAGCACGCAGTCCAACCACCCTCTCGAACCAAATTCCTCACTGTCTGAACCACAGTAGGGCCTCGACCACGCCCACCTCCATTCTCCTCATTGTCCAAAACTTGTAATCTGGTCTTGATAGTATCCAGTGGCATTGTGATCAAGGCCGAAACCCCACCTGCTATAGCAGCACTCACCCCTTGCACAGCCATCACAGCCTTCGAATCAGGTCTATAGCCACTACCATTACCCTCACAATTACCAGAGTGACACTCCCTTTTGCAAAAATAGCACCCAATCCCACCCCAAATGAAACGCTGAGCAACTGAGTAAGACGCCCACCAAACAGCATTAGAAGGCGCATAGGTCAGTATCGATATCCCAAATCCACGGTACAATCCTCTGAACCCATCAGCCTTAACAATCTTCCGAAAAGCATCAATCCCATTAACATACTTCACCTTGTTAACATTACTGGTGACAGTATTAGTCTGAACCATAAGCCTTTGGCTGATCACATCCACAGGAGTCCACACAAGCTGAGCAGCCACAGCAGCCGACACGCCTGCAGCAGCATTGGCTACCGTAGCAGCGGTATTCTCAGTAACCCCAAGGCCAAGAGCAGTAGACCCAACACTACTCTTGGTAACCTCCAAGGCAGTCATGTAAAGCGCCCTGGCAGGGATAGTACCCATCAGAGATGTCCCAAACCCTCTGTAAAGCCCCCTTAACCCCTCAGTCCTAGCAATAGCACAGGCGGTTCGAAAACTCGAAACCCGAGACTCTGCCACCTGCTGCCTAGTCTTCAGAACCACAACAGGATACAATGCTGTAGATACACCAGAAAACAAAGCAGCTCCAAGTACAAAAAACTTGGACTTATCCAACATTTTCCAATCTATATCAGCAGGAATATGAATTTCTTCCTGTGATTCTCCCTCAGCTGTTCTTAAACTCATTTTCTCAATACCCAAATCCTAAAAATCCAATCTTTTTCCTTTCCTTTTCTCCTTTTTTCTCCACCACACTATCTATAACTCTAAAACTAAACTTTTGCCATATGGGTTTTTCATCATTTCAACATATGTACACAAAAACAAACAAACAAAAGATACCCAAATGATAAAAACAGCTTGTAATTACAATATTATTATATACAAGGCCAAAGCAGGGCAAGGCAAAAAAGCTCTTAAAGAAACAAAGAATAAAATAAGTTAATAAGATGTTAGAAGATGATGGTAAGTTTTTTACGTTTCCTAACCCAAATTTTGGAACGAAAGTGTGTAACTAAAGAAGGATCTAGCATTTCTTAGACACTAATACTACTAATATTGTTGTTGTTCTTACCAATATGGGATTTTGTTGTATATAATCATCCTCTTCATCATGCAACATATTAGTACTATATATTATATGTTATTATGTGTATATGTATGTTAATATGGTTAAAAACCCATAAAGATTGTAACTTTATGGTAAAAACCCACTAAAGATTGAAACTTTGTGGTACTTTATGTGGGAAAGTTTGGTTTTGAGAGAATTGTTGAAGGGTGGTGGCTAAAATGGTGGTGAGAGAGTGGAGTAGTGAAAGAAAGGAAGGGTTTAGGGATTGGAAAAGGAGTATACTAGTAAGTGACTGACACGTGTCGGTAATTGTTAGGGGTTCCCAGTTGTTTTGGGCTTGTCCTTGCACGTGATGTCCACGTGATGTGACTCGGTCACCCTTATCCGGTTTGATGAGGAGGTAATTATCTAGTGTGGTGCAGGAGCATGGGTTGGTGATCATTGTGTTTTCGAAAATCATATAATTTGGTTGTAGGAAATTGGTGTGGTGATGTGTCAGATGCTAAGTGGTTATGGTTAAGGTTAAGGTAGGGCAGATTGAGAGGTGTGGTTTTAGGCATTGGTGACTGCCTGACTGAGTAGTACTGTACTATTAGTGGGTGCTTAGTTGCATACAGTGGTGGACACTTGTAGGTGTTTTGTAAAGGGTAGTGGCCTGACAATGTCAGATGATATATGGGTACCTAGGCTGCTATTTTTAGAGGAAAGGAATTGTAAGATGCAGCCCAATAGTATGTGGCCCAAACTTTTTGGGTGTTCAATAAATTATACAAGGATCATGCTGTTTTTGGAAGAGGAAAAACAGAAAAATGCTATTAGTAGAAAACTAGGATTGTATTTATTGTCAAAATTGATGGGAATAATACCAATTGATAGGTGTTTTGTAAATTAGTAGAAGACAGAACTAGCTTGTTATCAAATAC
The DNA here is from genome assembly GCA_900322385.1 of Pharnaceum exiguum. Classification (NCBI taxonomy): domain Eukaryota; kingdom Viridiplantae; phylum Streptophyta; class Magnoliopsida; order Caryophyllales; family Molluginaceae; genus Pharnaceum; species Pharnaceum exiguum. The sequence continues at coordinate 27,406 of ONZK01003206.1, forward strand.
TAGTTATAACCGTGCCAAAGTACGGGATTATCATTTTTTTGAAATTATTTTTGGCTAAAATATATTTAAATGTAAAATAATTACAATTAGTTTAATAAATTTTGGTTTGTTATATTATTGATTGTTAAATGATATGGATTGTGTAAAGTGAACCACAAAAAATTAGTATATATATGAAATGTGAGAATATGTTGTTTGTAAAATGGCAGAAATTTGAGATCCAATGTATTTTGATTTATGTAATTGTTTATTGCAAGTGAGCTCAATAAAATTTGAAAACATTTGCCAAACAACGGGATAATAAAAAGAGTTCAATTTCTCCCTCTAGAAAGGAAATATAATGACTAATAATATGTTTTTCTTTTGTTATCTTAGATTTATAGGAAAGATTAAAACTCTATGACTCAAATGTTAATTTCAGATAAATTCAATATTTTTCAGCTAAGTTCATTTTTTTTAATTAAATTAAATTCATTTCAGTTTAGTTTTAGTTCTATTTTCATTACAATTCATTCAATTCGGTTCATTTTTTATAATTAAATTCAATTCATTTCAGTTTAGTCTTAGTTCTATTTTTGTTTCAATTCATTCAATTCATTTTTTTTCTCTAGTTAAAGCTTTTGGAAATGACTGAGTTCAACCAATACAAACCTAGGTTACCCGGCTAGAAGTATCCGACATAGGTATGTACCCAAGTATTTGACTCAGTCTTTTTTGGATATCTTAGGCTAAAATGAAGTATCATGTACCCAAACTCACACGGTACTCAAGCGAAGTTGAAGAGTTCGGGAAACTTAAGCCGTGTTTTGTTCTTCTATAGTACTCTAGTTCAGTTCAATTTTTTTCAGTTCAATTTTTTCAATTCAATTCGGTGTCGGTTTAGGTCTTTTCAAACGAACAAAACAATACTCTTACATACATACATACAGAGTTACAGACTACAAAAGTGCAAGTACTAAGGCTCTCGTATCTTCCTGACCGACCTTCAAGACTTTAAGTAATGATCTCCGAGTTCTCCAAATACCATGTAACTATGTAAGTAAGAGCTATGTCATTGTACTTTGTCCAATTGGTGTACACTACCAGAACCTTAATCGAATTATATATCGAACTAAATACATCTTCACCAATGGTACTGCAAAACTAATAAACTGATGGACCTAAAAAAAACTTACATTTCCGAAGTCAACCCTTTGCAGTTTAGTAGTTAACCCTTTCCAGTTTCCAGTTTCTACTATCCCTTCGACTGAAAACCAAATGATGCAATATTGCCTAGAACACCGGCCACTGCCTAAATCACAAATTCTCCGCCAAAGATCAAAATTTGAAATATTGTTCCATAAATCTTGCTAGGTACCGATAAATCAAGGAAAGATCATACCCAAAATTAAAAAGATTTTTTAAAGACCATCAGAAGAACTAATTTTATGGGATTTTGGCGATAAATTTGACACTGAATGTTGCTCATATTTTTAGGCGTCATTGGCTGTGAATATTGAACAAATAGAGTATTTCCTTTGCCCTTTTTTTCAAAATGCATTACAATTGAATATAAATAAATT
>ONZK01003206.1:29442-42361 GCA_900322385.1 Pharnaceum exiguum
GGGGGGGGGGAATGCTTTATTTCTCTCTCCAAGGTCTTCTTTTATATAATAGTAAGATAATTTTAGATCCGTATATCTTTTTTTTTTGTAACTAACAATGAGCCCATGACACAAAAAACTCTCCAATAAGCATCTGCCTTGGGCCTTGTTTGGTAGTAAGTTTTTTTGGACAACTTGTTGTTTCTTGACTGATTTGACAAAAAAGCAGGTGATAAGATTAAAAAATTATGCTTAGTAATTAGCTGTTTAGCAAGATTTTTCTCCATAACCAGCTGTAAATCAACAAGCTACCCTTTCCCAGACCCCATCTAGTTCATATCAGCTGAAACCAGCTAAGAAATTCAAGTAGTCGAATACAGCTATCTAAATCAAGCTGGCAGCTATCGGCTTCAACTAGTTGGCAAACAAGGCCTTTGTATCAGACGATTTTTGCCATATGAATGAATTACATTTCTTTTATAGAATTACAACTTTGCCTTCCCAAAAAAATATAATTCCTTTCTATTTCTATGCTGAAATGTTTCCTAACAAAAAATTGGTTAGAGACATTGCATTTAACAAAAATGGAAAGAAAATCAGAGAAGATTTCATTCTCTAACTCATATATCAATTAAATCAAGATTTTACGTTATAAGTTATAATAACTTGTTAGAAATGTAAAAAAATAAAAATGCAATACATGTTTAACATTCCATCAGGAACTATGGCTGCAGCAACGAAGATGGTCATATACTATGATTTCATTCCAAGCAGTGAGGTCGAGAGAAATCTTAAAGGTCGTCCCTACCAAATAACCCGAAGCCTTGTTGAAATACGTGATGACAATCCACGCTCTACACCTTCAGTTGACCCAAACAACCCGTGGAGAATTCGGAAGAAGCTTGAAACTCATGAGGCTGCAACCGGTAAAATATACATAAACCACAAGGATGTTGTGGACTATATTTTTAACTACAGGTAATTATATGCCTCTCTTGTTTATATAAGTGGTTAAATTTTAATTGTAAGAGAATGTGCCTTGTAAAACTCATGAGTCACGTTGCTAGGCTGCCCAGCCCAGTGGTGTAATACACCCCTATCACACCAAAAAAAACTATCATAATACCCCTATTAAATTTTTGAAAGAAATAGAGATAAAAATGTATGGGTCACTAACCCATAGGGTTACTAAAGTTTTTCCCGAAATCTAGACCTACGAGTTGACAGAAACGAGGGAGAGTGCTAGAGTCCCAATGGGTTAGAAACCCGGTAATAGCACTCTCCCCTATCTCTCTAAAACTTACAAAGAGATTATAGTAATTTTAGAGAGATGTAGGCACATAAATTTAGTGGGTCGTTGACCCGGAGGGTCACCCAATCTTTTTCCAGAAATGAGAGACTATATAGTCTATAGACATGTTCTATGTTCTTTCTCTAAAAAAATACACGTTCTATGTTCCTTTCTATAGTACTTGGAAATTATAACATACACAAAGGTTTATCTAGCGATGTTGGGTTTTCAATTGTTTGTTTAATTGGAAATTAGGCGTATTATAAAAGACAATATAGGATGTACCTAGAACCACTCACCCGGGTATACCACAGTAAAATTTGTCCCTTTGTTGTATAGCAAAATGTAACGAAAACAAACAAGAACCCTGCTCAAGCAATAACTAACTGCACTTATTTGTAATTTTTTTTAGGTGCCCAGAAATAATACCGTTTGCCAACAAAGTTCTTAGTGGGCAAAGAATTGAAGCGACTGTATTTGATATGAGCGATGACGATAGCACAGTGATGTATGGACCGGAAGATGGACAAACATATTTTGAAGAAGCTACATGGGAGAAGTATGTATTAGGCCTTAATGTGGCTATGGTGAGGACCATCGGGTTGAAGAAAGATGATGAAATTTGGGTGTATTTTTCGTTAAATAAGAACAACAATCCTACAAAGCCTTCTGATGATCCTTGGGTTGCTAAGTTTTACATCAAGGCTTTTCGTCACGACTAGCTCAGGTTTCTAATCATCTTGTTACTTCAACAGTACTGTTATAGGTACATTTGGTAGGGGAAAAATTTACGCCCTCTTATGTAATTTAGCACAGGTAACAGCAGAATCAAAACACAGGTCAATTACATGTTATGTTTTTGGTTTGAGTTATTATTAGGATGTGGTATGCTATCGCCTATCGGTTGGTTCATAAGATCTGTATTGACAGACGTTCAATTGTTGTCAATTGATATTGGTTTTCAATAAAAAATGATTGATGTGTTGTCCTTATAATCTCTGCTTATTGTTTTTCCAAGATTTGCTAGCTAGTTACTCCCCAAAATTTGTAAGCTTTCCTCTGGTCAATCACACAAGTCTTGCAAAATATACCATACAATTCATTATATTAACTTGCGAGTTATTGATGAACCTCTTAAGTACACTCAAACAAAAACTTGTCAATTCGTTGACCAATTGTATACTCAAACCAATTAATATATTTGCAGCATTTGAAGATAGAACAATTCCCTCCTGGCTATCAGCTTTCTTGTCTTCAAGTACAAATTTAGCAGGATTATTAAGAAAACTAATGCACAACATATACTATGAATGGGACACTGTGATAACTTGATTCAATTGAACCACAGTAATTAAAAAGCTAAGTACCAAGTTCGGGCTCGACTCGGCTCATAACTTTTTTTGGTGGGCTCGGCTCAAGCTCAAATCTAGTCGAGCTTTTAAATTGAAGTTCGGGTCGGTTTATAAAAAAATTCAGCAAGCTCGGCTCGAGCTCAGACTCATGTGGTCAAGCTAAAAAGCTCACGAGCTTTTGAGCTCGAGCTAAAAACCTCACAATTTTCTAGCTCAAGCTTAAAAATCATGAGGCTGTACCTTCTTAATAACAATCTTTATGGTTGTAATCAAATAAACTAGTTTAATGGTATATCATATGTCACAAGTTCGAGTCGTATTTTTTTTAACAATGAGTAATGATACATATTGACTTATTTATTTTTGATGTAAAAAAAATGAGCTAGCTCGTGAGCCTTCTGAGCCGCCGAGCTCCACTTGGCTCGGAGTGGAGTTCGGCTCGGCTCAAGGCAGAGGTCGTGCTGAGCCCGAGCTTGGCTCCAGCTGAGATTTGACCGAGCGCTCGAGTAGCTCATGAGCCGCTTAGCTCTTTATCACTCCTAGCTCCACCACACGTTATACACAACTTGTGGTGTAGGGGAATCCGCTCACCAATTAAGGCCGGAACAAAAGACAATGTCGCAGAAGTGAACTCGTGGTCTTTAAAACTATAACTGGTCCATTTGCTTTCACAGAAATCCGAATGAAGTGATTTACTCCGTTATTGCTCTACCAATAATCAACATGATCAAAGTAAGGATTTCTGCCAAATGTTAACTAACTGTTATCATTAACTGTTATCATTAGTGAAGGTGAAAAAACCGAGTCCAAGACTTTGTCACGTCTTTGATATTGTTGGGTTCTCGTTTATTTCTCGATTAGACTCCGATGGTGATGTTTTGTTCTGGTTTAGCACAGAAGAATTAAGCTGGATTGGAACGTTGGTGGGTCTTTGAGCATTAATTGGATTCTACGAGCAAGTTGAGTGCCTCAAGCGTCCATATCTTTTTTAGGAGAATTTCCCACCAAGTCTAAAGGCTGTAAGACCGTTATTGTTGCCTTGATTTAATATTCTTGAGCTGTCCTTAAACTTTGAAGAACTAGTAGCTGTACAATTGTACAAATATGTACAAGAATGATAACTGACGAACTCTTTGACTTTTTCGTCATTGTTGGCAAGGACAGTATGTGTAGATGATACTATTCCGTGCATATACGTGTATAATTATGCTGGAGTCAAATACGTGTGACGGCCTGACGGGTATCGTGGGGGGAAGTGACGTGATATACTAACAATATCTTTTGTTCCTTCTTGAATTAATGATTTTAAGGTCGTGCTTTGCGAGTTGCGCTAAGCTGCTTAATTTTGTTTGCTTCATTAATAATGCCTTCTCTGCGTCTATGCTACCGCTATCAGACTGCTCTCTGTATGTCATCATCTTTCGGTCTCCATCCAGTAAGACAAATAATGCTCATAGCTTTTAGAATAATCTCAACCGTAGAATGATAATACTCATAACTTTAAGAATAATCTCAACCGTAGGATGATAAACAAATGAGGAATTTAATGTTATACTTTTTTTTTCATTATTTGATACTAGTACAAAATATATTAAATTCAAAGTCAAAGTTCATAATTTTAGCCGTTGCAAGTATATATAATACGGTACATGGGAGTAGTACTAAGAAAGATAGTTAATTAGTCGGTGATTTGTGACTCGATCGGGTGGCCAAAGTTTGACTCTATATGTCCTAGTTGAGTTTACTACATAGCACGGGAGAAACATAAAGGCATAGAGCCGTATATGTCTCTTTCTGATAGTTTCATGTGTCCATATGGAACTGAATGGATAAATAAACGGATATAAAATAGGAAGTCCTGAAACTACTAGCTGACTGAACGCCCAAGTACAACTGAAGAATTTAACAGCTTCTTCTTAACTACAGAGTACATCACACAGTGAAGTAAAATAAACAGATCAGGCTCTCTTCAAAAATAAAAGAAAAAGAAGAAGCGTAGACAGTTTCACAATCTCAAACCATACAAGAGGCTAAATTTACATTTACAAATAAAACAACACACTGTCTTTTCCTAGGCTTCATCAGTGACTATCACCTCTTTAGGCAGCCCTTTATACGAGACACAACCCATACAACTAAACGGATGACATTGAGGAGGGACACCAGCATCAGCAACACAAACCAAATGATCATCAAAACAACCATAACATTCAAGTTGAAGTATCTGCTTTCATTGGAGACAATTGATCCAAAGTAATATAGACCCAAGAACCCAAGAGCAGTATACATGAGTTGTACCAGTAGCCAAACAGTAAGCTTGTTGCGAAGGGAGAAACCGCTGATGACTATAAGCATGATTGTCATGGCTGGAACAAGGCACAATGTCGCATTGGTGAACTCATCATCGATAACCGGTCCATTTACCTTCATGTTGATTATAGGTAAAGCAACTATCGTGACAATAATAGCACATATTATGAGCAATTCACCTCTGATCTTTTCCAAATGGTCACTATCTGTAAGAGTGAAAAACTGCTTCCAAGACTTCCTTGCCCGTCTTGGATTGTTCCCTTGAATTGAAATTTTCGGTGAAGCTTTATCCTTGGGTAGAGTAATGTGACGACTGTTGGTAGCTTCTTGAGCATTATTGGACTGTAAGAGGAAGTTGAGTATCTCAAGGTTTTTCATGTCTTTTGGAGAATTTTCGATCAATTCTAAAACGGTGTGACCGTTGTTATTCACTGCTTCATTCACATCGAGTCCTGGACTTCCTGGCCTGGTTTTTACCAAGTATTTTATAATCTGTACACAGAAAAGAAAGAGGAAGAAAGGAAAAAATTAGGCTGGTCTAATAATTAATCTGCAGTTCAGTCTGACATAAATCGACCAAAGAATTGTAGAAGAAGAGTAGAAGACAGCATTGGTAATCGTCAACTGAACTGAACTGAAAAAAAAAAAGAACTGAAAACTGAACTAAAATTAAGAAAGATTGTAAAAGAAGTACCTCGAAATGCCTGTATAGAGCAGCAACATGTAAAAAAGTGTTGCCATCATCATCTCTCGCACTCAACAGATCGTTACTGTCACTTTCACCCAACAGCTCAGCCACTAACACTTGCAAAGCCTCCAAATTATCATACTTGGCACACAAGTGAAAGATAGTCTCCCCCTTATCCAACCTCAATTCCGTTGATTCAGGACACGCTCGAGTCAACTCTCTCACAATGTCAATTCGTCCACCTTTCACTATTGCCAAGTGAAGTGGTAACTTGCCATCTTTATTGCGAGTTAAGCAGGATGTAGGACCTACGCTAAGAAGCTCGCCGACGATGGCGGGGTGTCCTTTGGCGGAAGCTAGGTGGAGGGGAGAGTTGCCATGGGAATCTAACTCGGTAGCTAGTTTTGGACTGTGTCTCAGTAGAGCCCTTGCAAACTCTACGTGCCCACGTAGGGTTGCAACATGTAAAGGAGTTTCTTGGAAGGAAGTTAGGGTAACTCTATCAAGAATCAAAGGGTCTTGTTGGGTAAGAGATGTTAACGTTGTAACATTACCCTCTAGTGCTGCTTCATATAGCTGCTTCTCCATAGCTATTTCTGTTGAAGTCTCTATTTGGATCTTATTCAAAATGGAAAGTCTGGTATAATATGAAAGAAATTGTGCGAAGGAACTTAATATAATAAGAAGAGGCAAGACAGGAAGATAAGCACGAAAGTGTTGGAGTACGTTATTGGAGGTACTGAACTTTCAGACAAGCTGTTACAATTATCGCCTTAATGATGTTGCTGTTGAAGGAGAACAAGTCTCGGTCAAACTCGGCAACCAGATTAGCACATGGGTTTAAGAAACAATTAATTCTCCACCTCCTTGGTCTAAGCAATTATGAGTAGTGATTAGGATTAATACAGGTTATGCTGTTAAATTAAGGCTCAAGTCTCCACTGGTCTGAAAGAAAAGGGAGTTGCTCAATGTATATATCTTTTTAAAAAAAAATTCATAACCTACTCCTCTAGAAGGAAAAAAAAAGGGGGATAAACGGAGAACTGACCAAGCCAAAATAAAGAGCCTAGTTATACAATGCTACACTAGCTACAATAGCTCTTTCATTAAAAGAAATGAAAAAAATTCATAGCTCACTATCACATCTCTTCCAAAAAAAAAGTTGAATACAGATTGATAATTTGAACACAGGTAAATTGGGAGGGAGGGGAGGGGAGGGGAGGGGACTAAAGCTTCAAAGTGAACTAGGAAATGGCGCTTCTCATTACTCCGCAAAATTGCATTCGTTTCCAGCTCACGTGAATTTTATTGGCAGACCAACCTATCTCTCATTCGTACATTTACATTCCCGCACTAATGCTATTGACAATAATCAGATATCAAAATTTTCTAAACACTTGATTGTACATGTTTGTAAGCAGCTGTTGTTCCTTTTTCCTTGGAAACTGTACATATTTACACAAAATGAGCTAAGAAACTAATTTGACCTGCGATGTATCTCGATCAGTCTCTTGAAGACTGCATCATTTCAAACCACTGCACCAGCGCAAAAAAGATGAGAAGAGGGAGTTAGTTTGGACCATTTAAGAGTAGTTATGGTTTCATCAGGAAAAAAGACGAGTGACATGGTCCATGATCTTGGGAAATACGAGGAAGTAAGGATATACCTGTCTCAACAGATCAGCAAGCGTTCTTGGAAGAGCCTCAATATTTCTTAGTACGATGTAATATGGGAAAGGAAAAGAATCCAGATATGGCACAACTTTCTCGAGCATTCCATTGTTGAAAATGTAATCCTTCAAATAAAAAAGGGTGGCTGTGAGCAAAAGCACTAAACGTATGTCCATTGGAAGTTTGAACAATGTGCCTTAAAATCACAAGTATCTTTTTTTTTTGGATGGAAAAGATCACAAGAATCGATACTGCCCCTAGGTTAAGATGGCACGGCCCGGGAGTTCAACTTACCCAGGCCAGCTCGAAAAACACATGCAGAGATGAATTATAACAGAACGCAGTAATGGACATACCTTGCATTCCATTACAGATTCCTGAGCACTGTCCAGAACGATAAAGGCCACCATGCAGTTCCTATTCAACAAGTCTCGAACACGCCGCTTCACCTTTTCCTTGTTGTCATGAAAACGACCATCTGCTATAATCAGAACCAGCTGCTCCAATGGGTTCTGTCCAGAATGCGATCTTGCATTGGCCACTGCATGTTCCAGCAAGCTGTTTAGATACTTCAAAAGATCAACCATGGGTTCCTCTCTAAGAGTGTTTTCTTGGTTAAAAGTGAGGCTCGAAATCATCTGCATAAACAGGAAGAAAAGTACAAAGACCATAAGAACTTCGAATCATTAAGAATAAATTACATAGTCAAGTATCCAAAGAGGACAAGTGACTTTTTTTTTTGAGAGAACAAATTAAGTGACTTGATTATATCTGCAAGTAAACAAACCTTCACTCCAGACTCGCTTGTTAACGGCTGATCAAATTCATGTAGCAACCTAATATTTCCCTGTCTGCCAAAGCTGGTAACAGCTAACTTGCCAACTTCCAACTGAGACAAAGCACGACATACAGTGACCAAAGATTCGACTGCAAAATCCCCACAGCAGTTCTCAGACATGCTGCGGGAATCGTCTACAGCGATCACTACTTGATAATCACGTTTGTTGGGTTTAGTACGCCTCAACCATATCTTGTCTTTGCGGAAGTAACTGGCAATGAAACCAAGCACCTGTTTGCACCAAATGAGATATAAAGAACAATTTAATATATGTGAAAAAACAACACTGATCATCGGAAACAAAAGTGTATAGAGACAGAGTTTACTTTTTTCATATTGATTCTCTTCCCAGTCTTGAAATCCCCTTGCAGCTTGCTCGCTAGTGTAGGTTCCATAATGAGACGGAGCTGTTCGGCTAACTCCTGCGACAACCTCGTTGTCTGCAATTCATATTTTCTCCAAAGAGTGCCAGCATTCATTTTCAAATCATCAAATTGTTCGGCAAGATTCTGAACTTCACCCAGTCCCTCGTTGCAAGCAGTGGAATTACTTTGCTGATTAACATCCTGAACCATGTATGACTTATTCACATTAACTAAGTTCTCCATGGTTCTTCTCTCCCCACTATTGTACTCGGGGTGAGCCACCTGGCTATCCTCTACGAGCAACTCATCCTGCGACTTAGACAGCAGAGTTTTTTCATCAATGCGACTAGAAAATAATGGGTGGCTGGGTGTAGGTTCAGCATCAGCATCTTCACTATTTATAGCTTCCATCTTGTTATCATCATGTGAAGTGGGGCCGTCACCTTCAGTTTCGTCCCTGCTCATATCACAGTCAACCTGATCAGGCATCGCAGCCCCAACTGCCTGTGCTGTTCCTTTGTCAAACTCAGATGTGAAACCATATTCCTCTGCATCTTCATCCACCATATCATCTACAGTTTCTTTGCCTAAATCTTGTAGGTCGGTTGATACTTTGACTCTCTCTTTCCAATCTTGAAGTGCATCTCCTATATTTCTGAGAGGGTTCGGCTGAGTTCTCATAGAGGCAGAAAAATCATGCTGGGGCATGTGGGGCTTTGTATGGTCATCATTGAGCTTCCCTTCTGACGAGTTACCCAACATAATTTCAGCATGGCTGGCATTTTCTGAGGAGGCAAGGTCATTCTGGTTATCAGCATTCATAGACCACTTTGTTTCTAGTGCTGTAGCTTGAGAATCGGTATTTTGCATTTCATTCATTGATTGTGATGTTGACTCTGAGTTTGGCATTGGATCAGGAACAGACTCTAGATTTGCTTGCTGAGCCATGTCTCTCGATGGAGCAGACAAGCCCAATTTTGGGTCCCTTTCATCTCTCTTCTCAGTAACATTGTCATCAAGCTTTTCATCCTGTTGGTTCGTTTCTGATGTTTCCAAGTTTCCGTCATTTGGACAGACTGTATTATCCTCGGTATCTCCATCAGCCATATCATCATCTCTATCATCCATGTCACCATCTTCCTCTTCAGCTTTATCTTCTTCCATACAGTCGGTGTCCACATCCATGTTGTCAACATTCTGTTCAGGAGGTGGATTCTCATCATTGAGATCAAAATCTGGGTTTTCTGGAGCAGTGTCCTCTTTCTCATTAGCAGCTTCCTCCGTGTTCTCATTATGATCTGCGGCATCATTATTAGTATCCTCATCATGGTTTTCATCATCCTGATCATGATTTTCATCAAACATATCAGAATTATCTTCCGCTATTTCATCAGTCACTGCCACAGAATCATCCTTAGCTCTAAGTTCTCTCTTATTAGGATCTTTATCCTTCACTGAAGATCCTGACTCATACTTCTCATTTGTACCATCAGGATTTTCGCCCTCTTCTTTGTCCCAGGGCTTTTCATCAGCAACTTCACCATCTTCCCCAGTATCTCCCATGGCATTCTCTACCTGATCAGCTTCATCATTTTCATTTTCATCGTCACCATCCTCAGAATCTTCACTCAAACTGTGGGTAGGAGCATCAAAATCATCCTGCATCTCAATTCCTTTCTCATCCTTGTTCGGAAGCTCATTTGCGGAATCTTTCTCCTCCCTCTGTAGAAAGAAACAATCACATTTGACACGGAGAAAAAGAAATTGCACAAGAAGTCGCAGCTAAATTTATGGCAGATTGCTAAAGACAATTTGATCTGAGTAACACACCTTTTCAGAATTCCCAAGCTGATCTTCATCGGTTATCTGATCACTCACATCTTTCTTTCCTTCACCTTCTCCCATCCCAGTGCCATCAACTTCTTGAGTTCTCTCCCCTTTTGAATCATCAACAATGTCTTCAGTGACCACGCCATAGCCTTCCGAAAACAGTGAAGCAAATATACCTGCAAGCCTATGAGTGAGCAGAGACACCTGCAGGAGCAATTAACAAGAAGTTGTCAGTCATAACTTCCACACCACACACAGCGAATGAGAGGGCAGGAAACGTACCCCGTTATGAGCAGACAAATGGTCACGCAAAAGACCGTCACTGAAGTCCAGCATAAGACTCAATAAACCAGTAAGATGCTGAAGTTCCAGAGTTGCATTTGGAGATAGATGAAAAGCTGTTGTTAATTTTACCTGCACCAGCAACCGCAAGAGATGGAACAATTAAGACCATGAAAAGTAGTATATACAGACTTATGGCCCTCTTCTCAAATATTACAAATATTACTGCCCTCCTTTTTAAGCAAGTAATCTGAGGACATAATAAATCAAAATTGACACCGAAAACACACAAGAACCACATGACTCCAAAACAGGACAGTTATCGTGGAGCAGAGAGTAACTAACAATCAAACCGCTGATAGATACTTACAGCAAAACCAAGCAAATGATCAAGTTCCTTGCTCAGTAGGTCCAGCTGAAGATCTGCTACATAAGAATCAAACAAAAGGTTGCATGAACTGATCTTCTGCAATGAAGCACTAGTGCAGTTCCTAGTGCTTGAAGAACCAAGATTTTCAAGTGCACTGATAACAAGTGCAAACACTTTATCAAGAGATGCACCAATTTCAGCTTCTACTCCAGAAAGATTGTCAGCAGTCTTGAAAGGCTTACTCCACTTGTTTTCCACTTCTTTGGCCTGCACAAATCAAATAAATATTCAGTGCATTTTTCGCATTATAACATTTTTGCACCTATAGGGAAATCCAAACTTAAAAACACCTTTTCAATTATTTCTTCAAATCGACCCAGTAGGATGCTCTCAACTGCTCTCTTGTTTTCTCGCCATCCATTTAATTGGTCAAGATTATCTTCAAATTCTCTTACAAGCTGAAAATTTTTAGTGATCAAATCTTGGTTCTGGACATCTTTTGAAATTAGAATTGGGGGAATTGATGCCACCACTTTAATTGCCGGTCCACAATCACCAAGTAGCTCTTGATCCAATGATGCCTGTCAAGATATTCACAAGTAAAAAGTGAGCCACGTCCCTTGATACTCAAGTACAGACATAATCATCGATTTAGCTTTACATTTCTTTCCCCAGGAAAAGAGTGAATATGTAATTTTAGATAGAAAACAGTATTTTATTGATGATAAGTTACACAAGTTTCCCTTTAAGAAAAGTTACAAATTAGTCAAAGGAGGTTTGCATAAGAGTCACTAGTGTGTCAAACAAGTAAATATTTTACCTTGGACTCTTTAAATATAGGGATGAATTTCTCAACAAGGGGAAGGATTTGGTCAGTGGCTGCCTTAACACCTTGGCAGGTATGTGAGTGCGTTTTTGCCACTGTACTTAGGATCAGAAGTTCTTCCTCCAATATGGAGCAGAGAGAATCCAGTATGCCCTGCAGAAATTTAAAATTTCATTTGTTTTATGTTTGGGAAAAGAACAGAAATATAGCAGCATAGCATAGCAGTGGAAGAAGCCGGAGGGTTATTCGAAGACAGGCTTACTTTCTGCTGCCACATGCATCTGATGAGCATCAGCTGCTTTGAATAATCCATGCCTCCGGTCAATGCTCCTCCCACGGAAGAAGCACTAGTTGAACATAAATTATTAAGACAGTGCAAGCAAGCCCTTAATTGCTTCACACAATTGGAGAAATCATAAGCAGAGGCGCGTTGTTCCATTTGTACGATGAGAAGGTGTTCCAGGAAACAAATTGACCTATTCACCTGCGTATAGAAAAACTTAATCATAAATTCCACATACATATCCCACAATTAGTCACTGCACTTTATTCCAACGCATGAGGTGGAAGGGATAGCAACGAAGAAAAGCACCCATGTAAAGTCAGTAACAGTGCAGTATTAAAAGAATTCATCTTATCATGTAAATATCATAAAGAATTATAACCGATACAATCTCCATTAAAATAAGGAACAGCCACAACTACAAGGATGGAGAACAAAATGATTCTACAGGCAAAACTTTCTCAACCATCCTACATTTTGAATTGGTTGCCTCCAGAAGCTACAACAGTTAACACTGGGCAACCAAACAATTTCATGAATAATACTGAGATCACAGCTTTAAAATCTTTCTGATTGATACCTGATCAGGCATGAAATCTTTGTGGAAGTTCAGAGATATCTGCTGCACATGCCTCACAGATGCCAAACTCTTGAAGTAGTATATATTGACGGACCTCCATATCTCTTCTAAGGGTATGTTATCTGAACTTATATAGTGTCCAAAAACATCAGGTTCAAGCAAACTTTTGCCTTCATGCTTCAACAGCAGGTGCTGCACGTCATATGATGGCATAAGGGACCACCAACCAGATTGACTTGATTTAAGTACCTGTT
>ONZK01003207.1:5699-41962 GCA_900322385.1 Pharnaceum exiguum
GGGGGGGGAGGGAGAATGCTCCCGTACCTGAGTTTGCTCACTTTGCTGTAAGTTGAAAATCGAACTACAGTTCGCGAAAATAGTTACACGGCTAATATTGTTTTAGCTTTCATCGGGGGGTTTGCTTTTGTGTAATGAGATTTTGATCAATTTCGCGAGGAACATCTTTCAATTCGATGAATTGGCTGACAGTTATAGTGACCGGGAGTGGGGGTGAGAGTTTGTAGAGTGAAGAGATGTACATATATACTTTTCATTTTTTTTTCTGAAAGCGGAGTTATGAGAGATTTAAGGCCGTCTTGACTCCTCTCAAACAAAAAAAAAAGGTCCGAGTTTCAAAACCCACTTTCCCCATTAGATCATCGCCACTCCACACCTCACCCCGACCTCGGCGACCCATTTCACACATCACCCACAACCAGCCCCTACTCTCAGAAAACGACCCCACCATGTCACTAACCACCAATGACGACCGCCCACCTCGCCCCGCCGTTGTCTCTGTCAGTCCTTTACCATTATCCTGCCGTAGACTTACCGCCAGTCATCACGAGCATCATCCATTTCATTGAGGACTTTCTCTGTGTATTCTTTCCCCCGCCCCTCCCTCGTACTTCATTTATTCGGTTTCAATGTTTCATTGAGGACAATAGAAAGTTTAAGCACGACGGGGCGACTGTTCAATTAGTGCTTGGTTCTTGATAGTTTGGTTGATAATTGATGGCTGGTGTTTGTACATATTTAGGATATATAGATAGCATAAAAAGAAAAATAAAAAGAAAATCATTTGGTTGCAGTTTAGTTGCATATATAGGACTCATGTGCATATATTTTTAGAAATTAAAATTGCATTTAGAAATTAAAATTGCAATCGTGGCTCATTAGATTAATAATTGCATTTTTTTCATTTTATCATTTTGCATCTCATGCATTGCATTTAGGATAGAGCAATAGAACTCATTTCCAATTGTTATCCTTGATGCCATAGCACAGTATGTTTGTCATGATCGTCAATTGACTTAATAAAAGAACTCGTTTCCCCTCAAAAAAAAGAAAGGATAGAGCAATAGAAGTATGGAAAATGTGATATTTACGATTTACGAAGCAAATTTGATGAATGAACCCGATCGAAAATCTCTTGTTAAATGTGTTTGTATGAAAATGTTTTGACTTTAAATACTTATAGCATGATTGCACTTGGGTTTCACCCCTTGAATTTGTCATGGTTAGCTTAGGAAGATAAAAGACGGTTAGAGTTTGAGCCTTGTAGACCGATTAAACCGGTCTCATTGTCTTTGAGTGTACTTGATTGACTCGACTCTTGAACTTCACTTGGGGAGTGTTTCGCTTCCCGGAGGAAATTTATTCTCTTTTCTCTTTTGAATCTGTTTTGACATTTTATAAGTAAAGGAATTCATTTGTTTATAACCCACATCTTAGTCGAAAGTATAACATAACATTATTTACCCTTTGTAAGCCCCCTTTGAGCTTTTATTGTCCTATCTTTCTTTGTAATCACATTACTCGCCAAATGCCAAAAAGCCTGTTAACCCTATGTCTTACGCTTGAAGTTTGAGAGTTTGGCGTTCTAATTGCTACTTAGATGATTTGTGTATTCGGGAATCTTAGGATTGATGTTTGGTCATTAGAGCAAATGCAAAGGATATTATTTGTGATCCACGGGGCTTTGTAACTAGTTCTTTTTAATTTCTTTTATCCTCACAACCACTCTCTCCACCTACAGAGGAACAATATCACACTATCTGATTATCACCTCTAGAGTTCCCTTCATGGGATGCAACCTCTGCATGGGATCACTTGACATCCTAATAATAAGCTTTACAATTAAAAAAACAAAGAAGAGGCAAACTACTTAAAAACCAAACAGCCTACTTTTCTAATATAATTGAAACTTGTAACCGAAATTGAATCATAATTTCAATTGATTTGGAACAAATCAACATACAACATATACAAATGATTGAGGAAGGGGCCTGGGCTAAAAGTAAAACCTACCTCAATTTCAATTTTGGGAGAGGAATTAGCTTTGGTTTCGGATTTTCTGATCCTGGGGAGTACCTCTTGCTACTGCTATTAAGAAAACTTGACTCAATTTCAATTTACCTCATTAAAACATGTTAGTTTGATTTTGTGTTGGGAAATTGTTTTCCAATAGGTATTACCTCTTGCTGCAGCTATTAAAGAAATTGGTTTTCTCTAGCTACAGCTATTACCTCCACAACTAGTACATACTACTCACGATATATAGAGTCCTGAAGTGCAGCCTCCTCAACGAAAACTTCCCTGTCCCTGAAATTTGTGTTTGAGACAAACAATGCATCAACTAGCTAGTAGAATTAACGATCACTCTAATGAGAATTCATTATTGACTTGCATTCTGTTGGTAACCATCTCAATGAACATCTAATTATCACAAAACAGAATAAGCAAAAAGAAATCAGTAAAGTTCTCAAAATATGTTTCTTGAACAAGTAGCTTCAACGTAACTATGAGGTGATGTGCCAATAGAATTACCTCTTCCATTAATCTGATTTCTTCTATGTCCTTTTTGTCACTGTTAGCACTTAACTTGTCAAATATCTTGTACACAACGCTCCTGTTAGATGCAATAATGATGACAGAGCACATGACTAAGATAACAACAGCAGCCCACAAAGTCTTTTGGTGTATGACTGTGTATACTCCGGTCATGAATGCTACTAATGTGCTGTGAAGTGCTAGCATTAGCATAGGTACGCTGCGATCAATTAATAATAGAGCTTTCTTAATTGGGTCACAAACCATTGACCATATGAGCCAAACCAAGACGAGCATGGAGCAACACATTGCAAATGTGTCAGACAGCAAGAACACTAAAAATACTGCCTTGTCTGCAAACACAGCTTCTCCAGTGTTATTGTTAAACCCACCGGGCAAAGTGAATCCAGCAGTGAACGTAATGGTAGCCAGAAGGGCTGCTACCACTGATAGTGTGTTTCTGACCTCTAACAAATTTGTCTTGTTCTGTAAGTACGTTGTTTTTAACCCTGGAGCAACACGATCACACATCTCCTCCTGCAATCATACACTATCAATATAAAAAAAAAGGTCTAGCTGCAAAAGCTAATGACAAGCCTCCATTCTTTCAGCTAAGGCTGAACTGAACTGAATGTCCTAGCTGAATTGAACTGATATTCATTTATTCCAATACTGGACATTGTCAATTTTCACATCACGAAGTAATTGAGCAAGGCATAAGTTAGTAAGATTGCTGTGACGAAAGGTGTTGCAAACATACCCACTGCTTATTTTGGTTGCATAAATCTACAAGCAACTCAGTGGCTGTATTCCGTTGACTGTCTCGATGTTTTTTGAAAACTCCATCCTTCGTAAGTAATGCTTCAGTAAAGAGTATGTTGCGATCATATATTGCTGTATGCAGAGGCGTTTCACCACGGATGTTTTCAATGTTTTTTAATTGTTCCATGACTGGATGTTTCAGAAGATCATGGTACTTCTCCAGATCTTGAAGCTGAATATGATGAAGAGGGGTGTCTTGATTTTGACGGCAAAGGTCAGTAAATTTTGAGCAATTGTTCACGAAGGCCAGAACGGCTTGCAAGTGGCCTCTCTTGCATGATTCAACCCAAGCAAGGGGCTCCTTTTCGAGTGCACTAGGGTCTGCTCGTAGCATTGATTCTATGAGGTTTGCTGTGCCTGCTTCTGATGCTTCATGTAATGGAGTCTTTTCATTCTCATCTTTCATAGAGATTAAATGAGGCAATTTACCAATCAGCCATGTTGCGACCTTCTCTGCACTAACATGAAATGTTTGTTAAATAGCATGCCCTGAGTAGTTGTGATTAAGCTGTAGGCTGCTGTTATGTAGGTATACGGACAACTGACATTCAGATCCCATAGCAATTCGATTTTTTTGTGGATCTCAAGGGGCTGAGCAAGCATCTGAAGTTATTGTTGTGAATCGTTATAGGGCAAAAATAGGTAGTGGACACAAGACATGTAACAAAACTGTTCTTCATAATCACTTTGTTGGCTAAACTGCGCAAGCTGGGCATAAAATCAAATCATAAAACCTAAGCTTATGTCACCAAATTCCATACATATGAACCAACATATTATAACATTAATTTAGGAATATGAATCACAAATGCTATGCATGTGTTGCATTATAAGTAGCGGTATCTGTGTCAAGGTTCAATTGATTCTGAAATGGAACCTCGCTCAGTGTTGAAGTATGGTATTTGAAAGCACTTAGCAGGTCATCTTAGTTCAGTCTATTCAGTGACAATTTTTTCATCTTTTATGCAGGTGCTTATGTTATAACAATAGCACAAAGCCACCAAAGTATCCAAAGAGGAGAGAAGAAAAAAAAGAGAAGGATAGATTCACCTGATAATTTTGGTGCACCATGCAAGATATTTCGTCCTCCACCAGAAGTGAGCCCTGTACTCCAGCCAGAGTTATTTTGTGTGTCCAAGATTGCTTCTGCAACTTCGTTGCAGTTGCTCTCTATTGCAAGAAAAAGAGGGTTATCATCACCCTGAAGAACTGAATTGATTTCCTCTGTCACGTAACACAACGCAGTTTGTGTTCTGTTTTTAATTATAGCCATGTCGAGAGGTGTCTTGCCGTCCCTGTCTGGTGTTAGCCATGGCACTTGATATTGTTCAGAAGAGCTTGAAGATGCTTGTTTACAATATTCGACTAGCCTTTTCGCAATGCTGGGATCTTCATGCTCCGCAAAAAAGTGTAGAGGGTTCATACCCTTATCTATAGTGGGCACATATAGTAGGTCAATGAAGTCTTTTTTCAGTTCAGGAGCAATGTTGTCCAACTCAGGTGGCAATATTCCTCGCACTTCCCATGAGTGAAGGACCGAGAAATTATTTCCACCAAGGGATTTGATCAATTCTCTGTGCTTTTCTATCAATTTCCTGAAAACTTCTCCTGCGCAAAATGCAACGGAAGTCGGAGAATATAGATAGTTATTAGACAGCAGAGCGAGAACAATAAATCCCTTTTCTTCCTGACATCTTAATGTAAAACTACACAGAAGCACTGGAGCAGTCTGACTAACCTGATGACGGACGCAGAAAATGCAGGGGATTCATGTCATTAGGACCTTGTAGACTATAACGAGGGGCTGACTGCAAGATCTCAAGGGCAACTCTGTCGCACTGTTTCCTAACTGCAAGAAAGAGAGGCCCCTCCCCTAAGTTGTTTATAACGTTAGGAAGTGATTCGACATCCTTCGATAGTATTTCCAGTGCACAATCCTCCTGATATTTGCTGATAGCAACGTGAAAAGGAGTTGCACCTTTTGAGTCCTGGTCTAACCAAGGGAGCGAGACAGGAGAACTATACTTTGACGCTGCGAGGTTGGCTGGTTGATAATATTCCAAGATGAGCTGAACAATGTCAAGGTAACCACCCTCAGCCGCAATATGAAGGGGGTTCCAACCGAGCTCCTTCTCATCTTGTTCTGGTTGCGACATGAGCCGCAAAACAACCCATGCTGGCAGACCTTTCATTGCTTCAGCAAGGAAATCGTACTGGTCTCCCCTTGCTGCAATGTGGAAGATGTTATCTTCCCCGGGATTATATGATTTATAACGTCGAAAGAAAGGAGAAAAATTGTTGTTGGCTTTACAGGCTTCAATAGCTTCTGTTAAGATACTTAGATTTCCTGCGCGAGCTGCCTTGCCTAGGCTATGATCTAAGTTAAGAGCTGCCACCAAGTTCTGCTCGGACTCCGAGTTTGCCGACAGTTCCATTGATTGGATTGACTAGCTAGCTACTGTTCACTAGATCTTAAACTCTCCTATACTCTTGGCATCTTTTGGTGAGAAGTTGGAGATTGTGTCTTTTGCGTTGCTGAGGGACATTAGCTTTAATCAACATATTGCCGCCAACTGAGCTCATGCTTTTTCCCGTTGCTGTAAATTATTACTCTGTATCGTTATTTTTAATTAGAAAAAAAAA
The DNA here is from genome assembly GCA_900322385.1 of Pharnaceum exiguum. NCBI lineage: Eukaryota > Viridiplantae > Streptophyta > Magnoliopsida > Caryophyllales > Molluginaceae > Pharnaceum > Pharnaceum exiguum. The sequence continues at coordinate 11,700 of ONZK01003207.1, forward strand.
AAGAGAAAATTGCATAGCGTGCATTTACAGGATTATGTTATGAATGTTCAAGAAAATTTCGATAGATGTCAAAAAGTAGTTAAAATTCTTGTCCTTTCACCATGGTCAAAAAAGTGGTATGAATGTAAACCCCCATCCAATCAAAAAAGATTAGCCAGAGAAAGAGACAACATGAGTTAGGCCGAGGATCCAATAATATAATTTACAATTATACACCATAAAAAAGGATTAATATTTGATTAAATCTATGTTGCATAATATATTCCATGATGATTGACTAGCTAGCTACTCACGATAATAAATATATATTCCATGATTAGCTAGAGACAAAGATAGTATGCATAAACAAACGCACACATATTATTATAGGAATATAAAGTTTAATAATCTAAGTAGTTATAATTTTTTATTTATTTATTGTTACCTGTATATAATAATTTTTTTAAACAAAATTCATGCATAATGGAACAATTCTTTTAGATCTTTTTCACGGGGTATCCTAAACTTTCACTTAATGCACCATCTATCCATTTCTATTAAAAGGTGCACCGGGTACCCCTAAACTATGATAGTTTGCACCCTATGACCTTCATTTGGAAAATTCTTTAATTTTTTGCAAATTAGTCAACATTTAACATCTTTAATGACCATTTTACACTTATTAAGATTAAAAAATCTTTAAAAAAATTACATGTTTAATTTTATTTTGCACCGGGTACCCCTAAACATACTATATTATTTTGCAAAATAATATTAAACGTGTAATTTTTTAAAACTATGTTAATCTTAATAGGGGTAAAATGGTCATTAACGATGTTAACTATTGACTAATTCGTAAAAATTTAAAGTTTTTCCAAATTAAGGTCATGGGGTGCAAACTATCATAGTTCAGGGGTACCCGGTGCACCTTTTGATAAGAAATGGATAGATGATGTAAGTTAAAGTTCAGAGGCACCCCGTGAAAAACCCGTTTTTTGAATTAGGTTTTTAAGATGAGGTTATACACCGTAAAAATAGAAAAACTTGTGTAAACTTTTTTCCTTTATGAGACGGGGTCACTAATAACCATCGAGGGTTCACTAATGATCACTGAGTGGCTTTTGTCATTAGTTATCCTATCTAATATATAAAACGTGTTCAAACAAGCTTTTGTAGGTAAAAATGGACTAAAAAGTTCAGTGTACAGTCCAAAGTTACAATTTTCCACTTTTTTTAACTTTGGTAGAAACTTGTTTTAATGAGATTTGATAATCGGCCGAATTAGCGATTATTTCCATCAATTTCGCCTTAATTTTTTACAATTATCAGTTTTTTTATTAACATATCAGTTCAGCCAAAAAGAACACAGGCCGAACGTCCGGTAATTCAGCCAAATAAAAAACACGGGCCGAATGTCACAACAGTTCCCAAACATTAAACTGGAAATGAAAAGCCCAAACCAAAATCAAACAAAAAGATGAAATGAAAAATAGAAGAAGGATCAGCGGAATGAGCCATGCCAGTAGAGGCCCAAGGTCCACCAAGTCTACATAAATTCGACGTGGTCTGCACTCAGCACATCTTTTCTACTGTACTTCATTTCTCCCATCCTCACTTTCTCTCTAGCGAGCTAGCTGTTCGCACTCCATTCTCTCTCCTTAGACCTCCTTAACCTCAAAAACCTTCATCAATCAAACACTAAACAGTCCCAGTAGTTCACACAAAGTCATTACGGATATAACATTAACTAGCTTATACTAAAGTCTGCTGATCTTTGGCACAGGAAGCAAAAATGCTGACTTGCATTGCTAGACCGAAGCATGGGAATAATAACAATAATCATCATCATAATCACCATCAGCACCAACATCATCAACATCATTTTCAGCATGATCATGATCCTGACTCTAATTCTCACACCACCAACGGCAAACAAGCTATCAAAACTATCACCTCTCAGGTACGTTACGTTACCCATTTGTCACATTAGTAGTCTTATTGACTTATTATCAAAATTGTTCTAATAATACTTTTAAGTTTGTAGGTCTAGATTGTCACATTTGTGAGGCTAATAACTTTACAAACTTCCAACTAAATTAGGACAAGCTTCTAACAGTATCATTTAACTTTTTTTTAATGAAACTTATACCATGTTAAGTAGGTCGTTCAACGAAACACTTTGGTTAGTGAAATATAAATAAATAAATTTCTGCTTGATCATTCATTTTATTATAGATATTTAACACCAACATTCTTTTGGGTGGTTGTAGGTCTCTGTTTTTATTCTTCCTTTTTTTAATCTTTGCTACTATTACTTAAACTATAATGAAATTATCCAGCACACAGCCACACATCATTCATTCCCTATCTATCATTTTAATTCTAATCATTTTGCTTTGTTTTTGTTTTGTTTGTCTTGGTTTGTTTGTTAATTCATTTTGTTTACATTTATTATTGGTGGGTTGTTGGATTTATAGCTTTAAAGTCTCTGTTTTATGATAAGTATCTCATAAAATTTCGTACCATTCATTTCACTGAAATACAATTCAATTCATATATGGGTTGCGTAAAGATCAAGGGAATAGCACTAAAAGCATCAGGGGCCTACAAATGCAACCCGGGTCACGGGCCGGGTTCAGGCGGTGGCCCGGCCCAGGCCCGGAGGAACGTGGACGAGAGGGAGTCACCCTCTTCATCTTCGGACAAATTCAAGCAGCCGTGGACGACGTACAGGAGGACGGCGAGCGTGAACTCGTCGGGGTCGACGCCGAGGTGGGGGAAGGAGCTGGAGGCAAGGCTGAAGGGGATATCGGTTGGAGGTGAGAGATCAGACAGAGAATTTAGAGAGATTACGCCTACGATGTCGGCCTCGGCTAGCGGCCGGAGGGCTGAGCCGGTTGTGTTGATTGAGGAGAGTGAGCCTAAAGAGTGGGTTGCTCAAGTTGAGCCTGGGGTTATGATCACCTTTGTGTCTTTGCCCCGGGGTGGTAATGACCTTAAGCGTATTCGCTTCAGGTTAGTTCGTTCTTTCTTTCTTTCTTTACCAACTTTTTTTTAACTCCGTGCACAGTTAATTAAAGCGCTAAACAGTTACATACCAATTAAGCGAAGTCTTAAATTTGAGTCTCGTCAAATATATTAAACATCGTTGGAAGATTTACCCACCACCACCGAATAGTTAATAAAAAACAAAGGTATATATGATGAACATATTCTTGGGTTTCCCTCTTAAAATGGTTGTTGGTTGGTTAACAATGATTAGGGTTTGTAGCGGTGGTTGTGGTTTAGTTATTTAACAATTTTGGTATTTAGATGTTTCACTTTGTGTTACGTATGCTATCTTTTAGTTTTAATGCATATAGTTTCTACACTACAAAGGTGCCTTTGGGGTTATGGAAGAGAAATTGCTAAAAAAAGTTCTCTAAGAAATGTTGTAACTTAGAAAGTGATTGGGTCAATTAGATCATTAATTTATCTACGATTTATCTATCAAGTGTCGTATTATTTCCCAAATCATGTACGGCTCCAGCAAACTCAATTATGAGGATTTTTATGTACTCGTATATTTTAAGAGATTATTATGGTGGGATTAGTAGAGTACGGTAGTAGGGTAGTTGGTAGAGAGGTACGCTTGGATAATGGTAGTACCGTAGTAAAGACCAAAATATAAACAATCCTCCCCTGTTTCCCGGGCTTTGTAATGGATATAGACCAGTGCTAAACTGCTAATGATTATTTATTCAAGAAAAAGTACTCAAATTTGACAATTGAGGCTAGTGCGGCTACTATTTTTCTTAGGCATGCTATATTTTCCTTATGGTCTTCAAGAATTGATTGCTACTAGTAAATATTGTTGATTGTGTTCTATGACCATTGATTGTCATCCTAATACTAGGCTATCAGCTTCCCTAATTAAAGATGTCTTTGACTCTTTGCATAGTACACTTACCACTTCAATTTATTTGGTGTTGAAGGGGGGAATGAGTTCCCATAGTACACTCCCCGTTTTAGTGTTTTTTTTTTATTCCTGAAACAATTCCAATTGTTAGGAATCATGACCAACAAATAGATTTTTCTAGCTATCGAGTAGATTCGAGTCATATACTATATTGTGTGCAAATTTTGATCTTATACACCTCCTAAGATCCTCCAGTTCATAATAGTTAGATCTATTTTTATGAGACCATTCCAATGGAAAACTGATATCAGAAAGGTGAATAAGGGCTTCACTAAAAGAGTCTTTTCTTTTTAAAAAGGGGCTTTTTCCTCGGTTAATTGACCATTGGCCTAACTCCTGTTACTCTTTTCTCTAGTTATAGTTAAACTTGTTTAACAAAATGAGGGATTAAATTCATGTTCAAACTACTTTGTTGACTTGGTATCTGTCTCAAGCAAGGTCATAGGAGACAACACTGCCACTAACAATGATTTTTAAGGACATCTTACAGTGAAATATACTCTTTTGCCCAGTAGAAACTAGCTATCAACCTACAAAGTTAAAAGAAAGTCCAAAAAGAGGAATTCAATTCATTGTAGCCTTGTAGGGACTAGTTTGGTGGGGAACTTTTGATTGTGTTGCTGCATGAACTTTTATTGTGCACAATGTTGTAATGTCGGGTTGTGGGGACGTCTTCTTTTTCTGCTTCTTTCACGCTTGGGTTTGCTTTGTCATGTTGTGTTCCATTCTCTGTCATCTTCCTACAATGAATCCATATTCCATAACTATGTAATGACATAACATCCTTTAGATCCTTTTTTATGCAAGTCATGCTACATGGGTGTATCATGTGTTCTAGTGTACCAGATTGTATAATTCTCTTCATTCTTATGAAAATGATTGACGTATATGATTTGCTGTATAGTGGAGTAGTACACTAGTACTAATAACTTTGTACCACCAGCTGTATAATTCAGTTGTGTTTGTTTGGTGATTGATACGTTGACATAAATGTCGTGGCTCTAGGAACTTCTAACATGGTTTTATGTGAAACTACAATGCCGTATTGATCATGATTCATGATGAAGCATAAATGTTCAATTCTTTTTAATAGTTGATATGTAAGGCATGTTCTTTTTTACCGAAGTGAATTGAACTTCACTTCTAACTGAACTGAAATGAACTCTAATAACTAAACTGAACTTTTTGTTTAATTGTTTTTACACACAATTACTCATTAAAACCATATTAATATTGTTTTTGTTTTTGTGAAATTGCATAGTGATACTTTCCAATGACATGAGAATTATGGTATTACAACTTCTTATGATCAAAGGAAAACGAGCTGAACTGATATGAAATTAACTTTATTTTTTAAAAGTTGTAGAGACCATGCCTAATTAGAATTGTAACTGTCCAAATGAGTATCCCATTCTTCATCTTTTGCAATGAGGTCGATGTGACTTTGTCAAAAAGTTTCCAGGTGACCATTTAGTGACCAAAACATAATTAAAAAGCTGTTGATTGAAGAAAATAGATGGTGTTTATCATCATGGCTTCTAGGTTTGGTGCATTAGGATTTAGGCATGAGCAAAAAACTGTGGACGTTGAATAGGAATGGATCAGTTTACTGTACTGGTTTTGATTATTGCACTACGGAAATTCCACTAGCATGTAGTTGTCATGAAAACTCTCTTGATCCATAGTAATGAACTTAAACTTGCTTTGGAGGATACACGGAAATAAAATTGCAATGACATTATTGGACCCTTGCTGCTCTTAGCGTCTCACTTTAAATGTTGAATTGATATATTGCTATATAATTGTGATTTTTAATTTTCGTCTACATGTGTTGATTAGCCGAGATATGTTCAACAAATGGCAAGCTCAAAAGTGGTGGACTGACAATTACGAGAAGGTCATGGAACTGTACAATGTCCAGAGACTAAGTCGTCACGCATTTCCCCTTTCAAATGCCCCAGTATCTGAAGACGAGGTTAGCCTAAGTTGTACACTTACTGCTAGATAATTATGCTGCTCTATGTCATCAGATGAAATTGGCATTACAAATTAACTGAGATGTTTGTTATATACCTGCCCCTACACGGCTACACCTTCACAGAATGGGTGCAGATCTTCTTCTGCGGTGTGTGTGTGTGTGTGCGAGTGTGTGTGACTGTTTAAATCCCTTGGATCTAGTACTGGAGAAGAATTTCATTCTGACGGAACAAACTAATCATGTCACAGTGAAAGACAAAGGAAGATGGCTTTATGCAATGATTCAGTTTGCTTATTTTTAGGTTACCTTTTATTTGTCTTTCTTGATTATTGACTAGTCAAACCCTAACACATTGAAAAATATAGACCCTTTAATTGATCTCTCAGCAAACTGAGTCACCATGATACTGTGATACATGAATAGTAAGCTAAGAAAGATCAATTATTTTCAATTATTTTCTTTTTCTTCCTTTGAATTGTTTTCTTACAATAAAATAGAAATGGGTCAGACACTGATAGCCTGAACCACATTAGGAATTGAACCATAGTTCTATATGCAGTGTGCTCATAGTTTCTCCCTTTCTGTTCTTCCTTTGCCATTTTGACAGTTTTTGTTCTCTATATTAGTTACTTGTTATGATTAGTTATGATTAGTTATGATCATGACATCACAATTCTACTTGAACAGATGTCAAAGATGGATTCTATAGGAGACAGCCCTGTAACACCACCCTTAACCAAAGAGAACCTCCCACGAAGCCAGTACCGCGGTGTGGGGATGGGCTACTCATCATCAGACTCGTTCGAGCAGCATTCAAAGCCTTCCAGACCATACACTGAATCAAGTGGCCTTGCCTCTACACCGAAACATTCTAGCATTAGTGGAGTCACTGCTAAGACAGAAACATCAATGGATGAGTCTATGATGTCTACCTCTTCTATGGATGCAGACCGATCAGGGGAACTTTCAATAAGCAATGCCAGTGATATGGAGTCTGAATGGGTTGAAGAGGATGAGCCAGGGGTTTATATTACTATCAGAGCCTTGCCTGGTGGGAGAAGGGAGCTTAGGCGTGTCAGATTCAGGTATACCTTATCTTGCAGAGAAATTGGCCTACAATTTTTCTCAAACTACTTGCATAGTCAAAATCCATCATTTATATACATTGGAAAAATGATTGTATGCGTCAAATTACATGAAGCTAACAAATTAGGAGGCAAGAAGGGCTATCTTAACAAACCACAAATGAATTCTCTAATTAACTAAGTTCATCTCAAAGTATAACTTCTGTTTGAGTTTTCTTAAACTTCCTACTTAACACTTTGGCCGTGGCAGAGACACAATTGTTCACCTAGCAAAGATTATTTGTTCCTCTTGGTTAAACTTCTAGCCCCCCTCCTGCACTTTGTCTCCCTCGGTAACTGGTGTCATGTCATTACAGTTGCTTAACTGCAATGCTTTCGTTATCATTTGCATGGGGGTGGTTTATAGTGGTAATGATGTGATGGAGGTGTTCATTATTCTGGGTGACCTTGTCAAACTCCAAGGTAGTTGAGACTTGAGAGTTGAGATAAATCACACATTTAGCCATTTAGGGTCGTTGTGATAAGCTCTAAATAGCTTGGGTTCATTAGATGATAGCGAGAGAACATGATTGTAGGTATAAAGATGGCTGTCCCACCCCTTAAATACAGGTTACAGTACGGCTCTACAAGGGAGAAAATTAATACACTAGAAGAATTAATTAAGGCCACATGGACCATCAGCTTGTCTGCCATCCATCTTGCTTCACTTGGGAGGTAATACTAAACTAAAATCTGTCAATAAAGAGTGTATATTGATAGTACAATCATCAATTGGTTGAATGTTTGATAAAGTGGAAGTGAGGTGTGATAAAGACGGAGTTTTCATCAAAATATAATTCCATCAACAGCTAGCAGACTAGAAGTGGGAAATACTGAAAAAGGTAAAAGGACTTGTTGGATCTGTGTATGCTAATGCTAGACATTCACCTGTAAGGCTGTAATATACTAGTACAAGTATTTAGCTTTAGGTACCTTTTTTGTCAAGAACTTCAAACACTGCGGCTAGATATTGGAAATCAGGCCTTGCTGGATCAGCACAGAAAGCTCAATCATTAGAAATATATTCGCTAGACTTAGAAAAATTACTGGTTACAGACTTGCAGGGACACTGTCACACTGACCATAGTCTGATTGTCTGAGAATGTACTCTTTAGAAAGAATCACTGCCAAACTGAAGTGATTCCCTTCCAGTAGCGCAGCTTACTTCATACTATTTCTCCTGATCTGTGACTTTGCATGACATATATATTCAGAAGCCAGATGTTTTCAGTATGTGGTAAGAGTGTAAGACTAAATTGTCATTTCGTCATTTGCAGCCGCGAAAAATTTGGGGAGATGCATGCAAGAGTTTGGTGGGAAGAAAATAGACCAAGAATACATGAACAATACTTGTGATTGTGGATGAAAGTTGTCCCACCAAGGTGAAAGGGCTACATCTCGTCGCCAAATGAGCAAATTGTGATCATCAAAATCACCTTCTTTTTTACTGTATCTGTAGTACGACATGGTATATATCTAAAACTATGCCTTCTGGAGGGAAATGTTTGACAAGATTAACTGTGTAACTAAGGAAAGGCATCAATGAGATGATTGGTTTTCCTATTTTCTTGTTCTGGCGACTACTACTACAAACTGTCATTCATTCATTACAGTAGAAAACAGACGCGTAAGCTAGCGAACTTACGATTTCCGTTGAGGGCAACGGGGCATATGTCAATTGTGTTGGGGAAGAGAGTATGGAAAGTGTCTCACATTGGTCGTAGGAGCTAGTTTATATTCGTACATGGTACACCCTGTAGACTAATTTTTAAATAAACAAAAAATAAAAGCCCAATATTTACTAATCTAAATACAAAGGTGGGTGTACGGTGCTAGGTACACCTGGGTGTACGATGTAAATTGCCAGCTAGTTTCCGATTTTTGGAGCTTAAGCTTTTGGGTTATATATCGGGTTAGCTGCAATTGTAACAATCCACGTATCTTGTCTTTTCTCTCTTACATCAATAAATAAGTGATTGAAGTAATGATTATGCAACCATTAAATCGAAACTATATCTCAATATCAAATCAATCACATGATAATTTACAACCGAGATAAACTTCTCACTCTCAGTTGAAAGTGGATGAGCAAAAAGGTTCATAAATTTGGTGCTAAGTTTCATCAAGTGAAACACAAACATACAACATGAAGATTGCTAACAACAAACACAAAAGTGCAACCAAAACCAAAAACGAAAAAAGAACAGAGAAAACACAACTCAACACAAACATGAATAAACCACCCAACTACAACCCTGTTATGGTACACCGAACACCCGATGTTACTACACCGGTGCCATGTCATTATACTAACATGAAGTATTAGAATATTTTTATCTGGGAAGGAGGAACTCTTTCTTTAGACATGACTAAAAGGCACTTACAGTTGTAGCTATTTACCAGTAAGATAAAACTTTTTGGGTGAAATCCTAATAAATTCGTCCCCAGAAGGCTATAAATGTAAATTGTTTATGCTAAAGTTCAGGTAATGATGTTGTATATTAGAGATCAATTCATAAGTAAGTGTAGATTGAATGTAAACCACCTAATTATATGCACCATTTGGCCATTTCATATATGAAACGGGTGAAGGTTGACTCGTGATTGATCATTAGTATTTATATGAGTGTGTTTGGCCTAGTTTATATTCAAAAGTGATTCTCCTTTGTAATTTCCTCACCTTCTCTACTCACCAAACTAAAGTGTAAATTACCCTCCACATTAATCAAAAGCAAAAGTATCAAATTGGAACTTTTGCTTATAGCATTTTAAGAGTCCTTTAAAGGGTGTATGTACTTCATCCGTGAAGGGAATGGAGGAGGGGGAAGACAAATGAGGGATAAAATATTAAGAGAAGCACTTTTATTAAGAATTTTGGCAAAACACCCTCGGTAACCAAACACAGCTACACAGGGTTGAGGACTTGCGGGTTGAGGCCCTTGAGGGTGACTCAATTTAGCCATCAACTAGCCAAAACCAGCAGCTGCAGTTGACTTTTATCAAATAACCGCTCAAAGCTCAACTTCAAAATCAAAATACAAAAACAACATGAATGCCGTTGAATCACTATCACTATCCTCATCAATCTTCTCAACAACAACAACAACAACAAACCAAATTGGTCTGAAACTAAAACGCACTAGTAATAATAATAGAAACGTTTCTTTCTACTACTCACCCCACCGTTTCACCACTCTCAATCAACGGCGCTCTGTTACCACTTTCGCAATGTCGTCATCTTCGTTATCAGTTGCCGAGCAAGCTAGGGTCCCTCCCGCCGTCACCCCTCCGTCCCCTCCCGTCACCAAGGCTCGTCACTCTCCCTTTTATTTTTTAAACACTAATTACATTATGCTGCATTTTGCAATTCATATCAAAAAAGTAATGACATAGACAGTTCTTTTCAGCTCTAAAAACTTATTTTCGGTTCAGTTCCATTTAGTCCTTAGAAGTTCAATTCATTTCAGCTCGTTTCTTTTGATCGTAAGAAGTTGTGACACAGACATCCATTAGTAGTTTCTTACAAGTACAATATTTATATGGTTTTAATAAGTAAATTGTGCGTCCAAACAATTAAACAAAAAGTTCGGTTATTATTATTAGAAGTGAAGTGAACTGAAGTCTTTAGAAGGCGAAAAGAACAGCCAATACTACCATGTGCAAGTGTTAACTGTATTTATAGATACTTATATCCTACACCCGGTGTACCTACGCCTCCCTTGAACTGTGATATATATGAAAGATAATGTTATTTGGTGTGCCAGGTCAAACCGTTTACAAAGTGAAATCATGCTATACTAAGACAGCTTGTAGAGCGAGCGATATGTTATTTGTCTGCCCCAAAATACGATGATCTGGGAATCGGCAGCATTTGCTTAAATTGGAAGAAGTTGCGCTGTGATTTTTAAAGTTTAATTGGTAGAGATGTGTGTAGATAATAATGTGGTAGTAGGACGAAGATGTTGAATCTTGTCATTCATTAGAGTGTGGTTAGCTTACCAGTTTTTTTGAGGAATATTAACTTCAGCTGGCTATGTCTGTTTTTGTTATCTAGAAGGATAATAGTTGGGGAAAACTGGAAAAAAAGATAGGGTTTACTTGTCTATTTGAACTTAATTGTGACGTAGTTTAAGTATGTTGAAGTACTTGTTGATATCGTCTTACATTATAAATACTTTGGTGCTCAGTACTAAAGCTTTGACTAGATAGGTTCTCACGAAGATACTCTTGTGTGCTGAATCCATGATCCATGAATGGTGAGATTATAGGAGAAAATTTATGCGATTATACTTTGTTAGTTGATAGATAACCTGACATTTCTGGCGAATTAGTTTGTAATATTTGCATTGAAGCTAATTTCTTGTGCAATTTCATAGTATGTATGTAGCTTTTGGATGATGTCTTGTCGTCTCGACTAAATGTTCTGGAGTATTAAGACTGACTGTACGTCTATGAATGCAGTTTAAGATAGGTCTATGCCAGTTGTCAGTCACCAGCGACAAAGTGAGAAATATTGCTCATGCGCGACAAGCAATCCAAGAGGCTGCAGACAAGGGTGCAGAGCTTGTCCTTCTTCCTGTAAGTTTAACTTTTCAAATGTCAGTTGGTTTTGATTCTCTCTGCAGCTCCATTATGTTTCAGGAGTCAAAGGAAAAATGAGCACAACTAAAGACAATATGTTTGGCAGTTGTTATTTGTAATGCTTTGCATTTGCATTTGCATTTGCATATCACTGTTGCAGGAAATATGGAATAGTCCATACTCAAACGACAGTTTTCCATCATATGCTGAAGATATTGAACTTGGTGGTGCGGCATCACCTTCCACAGCAATGCTATCCGAAGCTGCTAAGAGCTGTAAGATTACAGTTGTTGGTGGTTCCATACCTGAGAGACGTGGTGATCGTCTTTTTAATACCTGCTGTGTCTTTGGGACTGACGGAAGGCTAAAAGCAAAACATAGGAAGGCATGTCTTGAGCTACTATGGTTTGGTGATTCTCTGAGTTCATAAGGTGTACATCGTGCCAATGATGGTTAGTAATACCGTGTTGATCACAGATACATCTTTTTGACATCGACATCCCGGGACAGATGACTTTCAAGGAATCGAAGACCCTTTCTCCCGGGGAAAGTCCCACAATTGTCGACACAGGTATGGTATCTTATGTGGCTATTTGATGATCTGGGGCGCCAGACATATGCCCCTTTTTAAATACTTTCGTCCTCCTAATCTCAAAGACATGCATTACTACTGCTTAATTATTATCCAGTATCTACTATTTGGTAGAGTCAATTGAGTTGTGGCAGATTCTGCACCTTATTGTTGAGTTAGGAGTTAGGACACATTTGGACATCTTTCTTGTCCTCATTTTCTAATGTTTCTTGGGTTGGAGAAAGAAATGAGATGACAAATCTGAAGTAGGTCTTTTGTTTGTCATCATCATATCAAATTGATCTTTATATTATATTTAATTAGCAATCATCTTAGAATCTTGGAAAATGAGAGGTGACAATTATGGTTGAGTGACAAATTATTTATTTATATTCCTTGTTCTTGTGCTTACATTACCTTAGAGATCATTGAAGTGAACATCTCTGCTGCTAAAACAATGAGTTATTTTTAGTTGCATCTGCACAAAGTAGTATATGAGAGGGTATGGTCAATTTGTTGACAAAGGACAGTGAAGAAATGAATCTCTTTTGTTTTTGGCAAGTTGGTGACTCTAGTTATTACATGTAATATGTGTGTTGACTCTGTTAAGCTTTCTATTTGACCACTCTATGTTATTGGAATCATTGCAATGACGAGATCATCAATGCAAGAATTGTGGCTAGAACTAATTCTTGTCAAGAATTTGCGAGTGCAATTTTCTCTTACTTGTATTTCTCTTTACGTCGTGTGAATCAACGTCTTGAGTTTGTATCCTGTCGTCTGTTTCAGCTGAAATGATTTGAAAAAGTAGAAGGCTGTGACAAGCTTATTGTTTTGTTCCTCAATTACCTGCTTTAAGTACTGCTATGAAACTTTCCTCAGTTTTCTCTGTCATTGTTTGTTTTACGGCTAAATGGTTTGTCTGATAAGTATTGGTCATTTACAGATGTTGGACGCATTGGCATTGGTATATGCTATGATATTCGCTTCCAAGAGCTTGCTGCACTGTATGCTGCTAGAGGTCAGATTACCTTATGACCTGAAGCCATGCCCTTTTCATTTCTTACAACTGTATTAAAGATTAACGGAAGAAATAAGATTTTGAAAATAAGTATTACCCTTCCTCTCCAATTCTTGTGTGTATGTGCTCATATAACTTGTTATTCTTTAACAATGTCCGGTCATGGGAGTCCTCAAATATTGTTCAAGCTGCAGCCATCTGTATGACTTTTACAGCTCTCATGAGTCCATACACCATGCCACCAAGCGCAAATGAAAAGAAAAAAATTAATGGTTCTATTCTTTCTATACATCTATTTCAATTCAATTCAGAAGGGCTTCACAATCTGAGCCCTGGCCTGCAGAATGATGTCACAGTTGACTACACATCAGGACCTTCTGGGCCGCTGGCCCAACTGCTTAGTAATGAGAGACAATTGTCTCTCATGCAAGAATGGGTATAACAGCTTGATCATCTGCTCCATTTATTTCTCTTGTCCCTAGTATAACGGTTTATAATCAGCATTTTGCTCCCGGTTATGGCCCAACTCTCAGATCTGACATTCTGTCAACCCCGTTCACCTTGTAAGTTGTATCTCAGCTTGTCAACTATACAAATATCACATTCAATGAGTGCATTGTAGCCTGCAGTGGCTAGTGCTTCTGATGGTTTTACCACATGCCCGTGCCATTCATCAATGTTTGTGACAATGTTTTACCTGACATAATTCCTGATCTTTGTAGCTATCCCCTGTGATGCTCAAACATACTCTCCATCATCCTCTACTATAACACACTAATATTGGAAAGCTGGGTTATGTGATAAATACTTGTCTTTGCTATCAATACCAATAGGTTTGGAGATGCAGGTGTCTTTCTTACCTGTTTTCCAATTTCCATTTCAGGTGCACAGTTGCTTTGCTATCCTGGGGCATTCAATATGACTACTGGTCCTTTACACTGGGAGCTTTTGCAAAGAGCAAGGTCAGAGCCTCAGACCTTATTGTGTTGTGCATAATCTGCAGTGCGTTGCATTATTTAGTAGGCTTTAGTAGTGCTTTACTTGCTGTAGGGCGGAAGTCTTCATATGAACTCTGAAGAGCTTAGAAAGAATCTTTTGTGATGGCCGAGAAACTATCATTCTGAATCTATTTAAAGTTTGTAGAACAATTGACACTGCTTTGTATCAACTCTTAACTTGTTCACTTGTACTGCACACACGCTCTTCCAACTTTATATGCTGTGTTACTTTTACGCGGATTTGTTTGGCTCTAGTGATGCTTGGATTTCATGAAACTTAGGCCATACACTTTCTCTTTTGTTTCCTTTGGCCGTACTAGATGGCTGTGGAAACAAAAGTGACCCCTTGTTTTGGTTGGGTGGTTCATATTCTGGTTTGAATTGTTCTTCTGTACATAGAGAAGTTTGGGTTGTCACTCGTTCCATAATCAACTCATCCAGAATGCAATTTTTCTTTTCTCCAGTTCTCATTTAATATGTCATTTCAAAAAATATGTTGTTTTGGGGTTTGTCCCTAAACTGTTGTTTGCTGACTAGTTTCCTTCTTTTGTGCTGAATGGTATGCAGGGCAGCAGACAATCAGGTATATTTACTTTACATTTATGATTTTCATTTTATCCACCAGTAAACTCCATATGGAGCGCATTCTGAAATGAAGAGTTATTTTGGTGACCTTGTTCCCTGAAGCATAACAATGATGGTTGGTTTCTGTAGTTTACAAAGCTGTTCTTTTTTCCCCCCCAAGGTCAGAACCAAAACAAATCATGACATGTCATTGACTTGAAAGTTAACTGAGTGAAGGATGTGTCCTAAATTTGTCTTAAAATGAAGGCTAGTGTCTCCTGTGTTTTTGGGTATTTCAAACTCGCTTCTACATCAACTATCTCTCTAAGGATCAGGATATAGTTTTTGTTCACGTGTACTAACGTAGGCATTTATCTTGGTTTATTCATTACTGATAGGCTTTAGTGTGATATCTGTTGTATACATTCGTAACTTGAAGTGGTGTATCTAATGCTGGTATTTATCTCTTAGATTAGTCATTATTGATAGGCTTTAGTTTTTCAAGCTAAATAAAAGGTCAATTTTCCACATCAGATTGTAGTTCCATATATGCGCCTAGTCATTCTTTGCAAGGGTCTGTTGCATTGCATCCCCTTTCTTCTAAGTTTTAAGTGCTTGACGTTCTAATATTTTGATTCACAGCTGTATGTAGCCACTTGTTCTCCTGCTCGTGACACTAGTTCTGGATATGTGGCATGGGGACACTCAACAATAGTTGGACCTGTAAGTGGGCAACATTTCCTTTTTTGGCTGTCTTATTATTAGCTGCCAGAATCTCATTCAGGCTGAAAGTACTACTGTATCAGGGTGAGTGATTAATATGATACCTTCTTTGGGTGGCAGTATGGGGAAGTGCTTGCAACAACTGAGCATGATGAAGCAATAGTCATAGCTGAGATCGACTACTCACTTATTGAGCAGAGAAGGTGAGTCTCCACTGATGCACTGATGGACTTATCGCTCGTTTTGATGTGGAGCAATTAATCAGTTTCCATCAAGATGCTTTTGACTGTGCTTCTATGATGAAATCGGAAATTGAAAATATCATCCAGCATTCCTGAGTGCATACTTTGATCTTTATTCATTTTGACAGTGCTCTACTAGTCTACTTCAATGCGCAGGTTGCATCTTCCTTTCATCAGTCAGAGAAGGGGCGATTTGTATCAGCTAGTTGATGTCCAGAGGGTTACCACTCAATCTACAACATAGGAAGACAGTTCTAGACTTCCGGCGGAGGACCATTGACCAGGTTTGCGGCATTGTTGGGAAAGTCCTGAGCGATAAGTGTTTCTGTAGGACTGAAAATAGTGAAATGGCATGTTCGTGGATGGTGTTAGCACACAAGACTTGTAGGTCCGAGCCTCCGACCTCTCACAAAGAAAGGAAAATCATTGTTTTTTTTTTGTTTTTTTGGGGTGATGCAGAGTTACAGACTACAACAGTTGTAAAATTTATGATTGTGGTTCCAGTATTACTCCCCTGAAAGAGTGATTTTCATCGGCTTCAATCCATACCGTCAAATTACCAATTACATGCTCCGGCTGATTTGAAAGAGTATCGGAGTTATTGGTGTATTGATGGTGAAATGCTCTAAGTATTAGCCTTTTAATGAAAGATGTCTGTATGAAAACATAACTAGACCCAACATAGCTAGACCCATCTGTTTTCAACTGAACTTAAGAGCCTGTTTGGTTTTGAGTATGGGAAGTAAATTTCATGATTTCTAAGTTTCCATCTACTGTAACTCATGGGGTTTGAGCTTGATAAACCTTTGTTTGAACAAATGAATTTATAAAACATAATTGAGGAAGTGTACCTTACCTAGTTCCTTCTAAGTGAGCCACTTCCTCGGTGATGGAGAAGTAAATTCCCATGGAAAATAAGTTTCCACATCAAATTGTTAACTAAACAAGAAGCCATATGTGTGTACGTATTTAAACGTTAACCATAAAAGTTCTATTTCTCCAATTCAGGAAAAAAGGTATCAACTGAGCTTCACTAATAACACATTCAATTTTTCACTGTTACAATCATAATTATAAACAAAATAGTAATTGTTTCAAGTACAGTTAGAAAAAAAGACTAATTTTATCATATAATCGGGTGTATCCAGGTTACCATCATGCACCTTCCTTTGCAACTAGATGATAAATATAGTTCCTTTAACTTTTTTGAATAGATGAGCCTAAAAAAGATGGTGCAGAGCGTAAGCCTAGCTTGGTATTCGAGCTTGGTTTTCACATCGGAGACTAGAATTTAGATTTCACTTAAAGCATTTGGAATGAGGATAATTACTCCTTCTGCCTCCCCTCCAAATGCTCGAGTCTAAATAATTAAGGGTTACAACTAAACCCGAGAAGACATACTGAAGTTTATTACCTTTTTTTTTTAAAAAAAAAAGATTCAAAAAAATCTTAAAGTTTTTGCAAAAAAGATATTCCTTTTTATGACAACTAATGCGTTTTTTTTTATGGTCTATCACTTATTCAGTTTCTACAGCCTATAAAATTAAAGTTTCTGCATAAAAAAAAAATAATTAAAGTTTTCTCTTTGATTTCTGACAATCCTTTAAATTTAATAAAAAAAATTATTTCTATCATTTATTTTCCCAAAACCCTAAAAAAAAAAACTTTATCATTTATCTTATCCTTTTTTATTCATTTATCTACCTCATTTCATCTTTTCACTGTCTACTCTCGTATCAAAATCCCACAGTGAAGCAAGCAAGTGTAAACCCTCTGAGTAGGGTTTAACAAAACCCAATCAAAAACCTTTCCCTCATTTCATATTTTCCACTCTCCCTCTCTCCCCACTCCACTCTCTCTCCTCTCCCGAAATGACAACAACGGCGAGGAGATCCACGCGCCTCTTCACCACCCTCCTATCACCCCGCCCTTCCCCATCCCACCCTTCCCCAACCCCACTCTCTCTCCGTCGCCACTTCTCAGCGGGGTCCACAGCGGCACGACTCCGAGAGGAGAGAGAAAAGGACAAGGCGTCAATATGGAAAGAGTCAATGTCTAAAGTACGGAACATTGGTATCTCTGCCCATATTGACTCTGGCAAGACGACGCTTACCGAGCGCGTGTTGTTCTATACTGGGAGGATTCATGAGATCCATGAGGTCCGTGGGCGGGATGGTGTTGGTGCAAAGATGGATTCTATGGATTTGGAGAGGGAGAAAGGGATTACTATTCAGTCCGCTGCTACTTATTGTACTTGGAAGGACTTTCAGGTTTATTTGCCACCTCGAATTGTTTCATTTTCCTTTTTTATTTCATTTAATTAATGTTTTGTTTTGTTTAATTGATTAATTTGTTAATGTTGAAGTTTGTTTAGTACGTCCAGAATTAGTTGTCCACTTTGTAATTAAAATGACGGGGAGGGAATAAGTTTTCCTCCCGTTTAAAATTAGTTGTCCATTTGAGAGTTTTAAATGACAGTTAGAGTAATTGAACCGTGTCTATTATAGAGGACAAATTATTAGCTAAAGGTAGCTTGTCTCGCCCAGGAGGTGAGAAGAGTTGAGAACAAAGTGGCGATGGGTGCGTAATGCGTGGGAATCTGCCGAACAGTTCGGGCCAAATCCTGAAGAAAGCTAAAAAGCGCTGTTTGATGAGCCTGCGTAGTTGGTCAGGTAAAGGCTGACCAAGCCAATGATGCTTAGCTGGTCTCCCTCGGTTTAGAATTAGTTGTCCACTCATTGATAACTAAAATGACGGCTAGAGAACGGGGTTTTCCTCCTGTGTAGAATTAGTTGCCCACTTGGTAGATTTAAATTGACGGTTAGAGTAATTGGACCTTGTCTATTATAGAGAACAGATTATTATTCCCTCGGGTTTAAAATTAGTTGTCCACTTGTTGATGATTAAAATGACGTCTAGAGAACGAGTTTCTGAAGTGTAGAATTGGTTATCCATTTGATGGTTAAAAATAACATAACGGGTAGAGTAATTGAAACCGTGTCATTTATAGAGAACAAATGATGCTCCCTCGGGTTTAGAAGTAGTTGTCCACTTGTTGATGATTAAATTTGACGGTTTTTCCTACACTTAGAATTAGTTGTCCCCTTGATAGTTAAAATGCACAGAATGGCTCGAGTAATTGATCCGTGTCAATTATAGAGAACGAATTATGCTTCCCTCGGGTTTAGAATTAGTTGTCCATTTGACAGGTAAAAGTAGACGGACGGAGAATATTGTAATTATCATTGTAATCACAAAAGAGATGAAGAGGATTTTTTCTATAGTTTTTATTTAAAAATCATTAAAAGATGAAAAGGAGATTGGTTTTGTGTTTGTTGCTCGTTTAGTACCATTTTCTTGGACGTGGCCACTGTTTTATTGAAGTTAGAGATGGATGGTAAAATTACAGTTCTATGGGTTCTGGTTTCTACCTGCTTATATATTGACTGAGAAATGGTTGGTTTGGAATTTTGGGATTGATGGTTGGTTTAGTTGGGAAGTAGATTGAGACAAAGGAAAGTTTTGTTGTGGTTATGATTTTCAGTTGCGTGTGTGAGTAAAAGTTGTTCCGCTTGCATTTGAAGATGGGATTAGGCGGGAATTGAGGTAACAAATTTGGGAAAGAGATAGTAATACTGCTATAGTAAGGAAATATGATTGCAGGGTTGCGCAAATATGGATCCTCGTTCTTTCCGTGATCAAATGGAACGAATTTTCAGTCTGATGGTTTTAGGAAATGAAGAAAGTGTATTGGATGCGTACCAAGGCCATGCCTGTTGATTGAAGGGAATGATTTAGGGCCTGCCTGGATTGGTTGTAATGAGGGAGTAATCAATCAAGCAGTAATTATTCCCAGCCTTTGCAAGAGTTTGGAAAGCCTGAAATAGTCTCCCCTGACTGATCTCCCTAGAAAAGCCAGTAATTATTCCAGGGCTCATCCCATCAGAAATTATTTCCAGTATCCCCTTTTTCTCTGCTCCCAACCACTTCTCCTTATCTTTCAGGCATATTCAGTCTACTACTCCTCCATTCCAGGCGCCCAAACTTTTCCCCCCAGTAACTCAATCCTCCTCCAACCTTTTCCCCCTAATATATTCCCCCCATAATCATTCCCCCTTGATGATTACTATGATTCCAGGCGTGGCCTAAGGGTAAATGAATTAGGGAGCAATACATTGCTGGTGGAATGATTGGAGCAGGGAAGAATTACCAGAGTAATAATTGCGTTGGTTTACATGGACGGAGAAAAACGGGGGAGATGAGGGAAATATTATGATGAATTAAGGGAGAGAAAAGTTAATATCGATAATGATGAATTGATGAATGAGTGGTTTATTGTCCTTTTGGGAAGTAGGCGTTGTTGGTGAACAGAAAAAAGGGGAGGGGGGGCTGTCGTGGGGAAGGGGATTGAGAGGAGACAGAAAAAAACCCATCTTGGGAGAAAAGTCTGATGGAGCCAATAGGGGGATGGGGAGTAATGTATTACTGGAATTTGGGAGAGATCATTCAGGAGAAATTATTACTAGCTGCCCAAACCACTTAAAAACTTCAGTTATTATCACTCACAATTGTTACTATCTTGTTACCTACTATCAAGGCTAGGCCTAACAGTAGGATACTCTTAAGGGAAGAGTAGCTTTTCAGTTGGGAAATATGTGAACATGTTACATTGGAGGATAATAATCATATTTTGAAAACGAGATGGGGATTCAATGTAAGTAGCTTTAATGTCAAAAAAAATTATTCACATATAGTTTGTGATAGGGTTACTTCTGTACTGCTATATTTGAGGTCATCATGACTGCATATAGCTTTTGGCGTACAGTATTCTGATAGAGGCTGAAGCTGATCGTATTTGTTTATGATTGATGGTTTCAATATTGATATTGGGGTTGCCTGTTATATATGTGCATTTTGGATTTAATTTGGCTTATATTGTCTTGGTACTCTTATCTCTTTGATACTAGATGATTGATCATGTACTTGATTGCTGATGTACTTCAGTGTACATGGCTTGATTCTTTCTATAACATTCTGCGTACACATATGATTCAGTGGGATTCTCGTTATTTTACCGATCTCTTTGACACTAGATGATTAGTCAAAATAGTGTTTTCTTTTGGAAATTGAGTTCTTAGATTGATAATAGTGTGGTTTAACAAGGCAAACATTTCTCTGTTTTATTTTATCTCTTTACTTTGATGACAAGTCCTGGGTTAGTGAGTGCTTGTATGATCTTGTAAGGGCTGGTCAGGAGTACTTCTTGTCATTGCTCGTGTGCTTATAAATATACGTTTACAGGTCAACATCATTGATACGCCAGGTCACGTTGATTTTACTATAGAAGTTGAGAGGGCACTGCGTGTGCTTGATGGTGCCGTTCTCGTCCTCTGTAGCGTTGGTGGTGTTCAAAGCCAGTCAATCACTGTTGATCGGCAAATGCGAAGATATGAGGTTCCAAGGCTTGCATTCATCAATAAATTGGATCGAATGGGGGCTGATCCGTGGAAGGTTATGAACCAGGTAGCTATCTCTGGTCGTAAGTTGTTTTGTCGGCAACTTTTTTTAGATATATCATGAATAGGAGCTGGAGGAAAGCTTTGTTTGTGCCTCTATTGTGATACTGCATCTTGTTCACAGTCAGTGTCCTGTGGGGAAACCAGTACTGATCATATCAGTCAATTTAAGTTGTTTCCACAACAAACAGGGTTAGGTTTTTCTGCCAGATTATCTGGTTAATCATCTTGTCCGCCTTGTAAGGACTACTGTTGTCTTTTTGTATGGGTGAGCAGCAACCATCTGCGCAAATGTAGGCTACTCAAATCTGAAAGGAGCCAAAAAAAAGAGCCTTGAAGCTTTTGTTTGAATTTATAATCTGTATGCACTGTCAGTCTTTCTATTTCCTCTATCTCAGGATATTTTGTAAAAACATAGCCGCACAACTATTAAAAACATTTTTAATTAAATTATGTGCCCTTCTTCTCTCCCCTCGTCTCCCACTCACTCTTCTCTTTGCTGATAAAAACCAGCCTTTGTCATGACCTTTTATTTTGCTCCTGAGAACTTGAGCCACAAGCTTACCATGCGAAAACTTCACATTTTGACAGAGTTCTTATGACAACATCTGTAACCAAATTGTGCTTGCCTCGTTTTTTTTTCCTTTCTTTTTTTTTTTATAAAAAAAAATAGGCTGACTTGTTTTGGAAATCAATTCTGCTACAGGCCAGATCGAAACTTCGGCATCACAGTGCTGCCGTTCAAGTACCTATTGGACTGGAAGATGATTTTCAAGGTCTAGTGGACCTTGTGCAAATGAAAGCTTATTATTTTCAGGGTTCAAGCGGGTGTGTGATGCAGTCTGCTATAGTTCTCTGTTATCAATTTACGAAACTTCCTTATTTTCTAATGCTTTCATATCTCTTTGTCCAGGGAAAATATTGTCACTTCTGAAATTCCCAGTGACATGACAGCTCTGGCGGAAGAGAAGCGACACGAGCTTATAGAGACTGTTTCGGAGGTTGATGACAAGCTCGCTGAATTGTTTCTTGCAGATGAGCCTATATCATCTTCTGATCTTGAGGTGAGTTTGCGTGGAAGCTCCTGATGCTTTAAAGCTAAAAGCCTCTATTATATAGTCAGCTTCTCTATTCAATCTTGATTCGTTAGCCTTGTGGGGTGGCAGGGTCTCGGGGCTTTGGAACTGTTTAGTGTATACTGTTTACTCATTTTGCGGTTGATTATCTTTTTGCACTCTTTACTCCTTTGTTGATAACTTCTCTTTTTTTCCCCTGATTTCTTATAAATATGTGTAGATGTAAATATGGACTTCAGCTATCTATTTTTTATCATTGAGTTCTCTTTGATGTTGTCTCCTTGACTTTTGCTTTCCCAATTGTGCTTTTCGGGGAGGCGTACTTGAGTCATGGGACCAATTAAGCTGTCATTGTAAAGTTTCAAATAAGCTTCAAACTTAGAATCGTGATGTATAACTGCCAAGGTCTTCTAGCAAAAAGTTATAAGTAAATCGTAGTGGTCAAAGTATGAAAAAATGTAGGGCTATGCGACATTTTTCTTGCGGTTGTTGGTCCTGATTATATATGGAATATGGTAGATTTGTTCCCATGTATACTTCTGTTATCCTGTTTACACTACAAACTCCACGCCTTCAGTCTCTGTAATTCTAGGATCCGGAAATGCTTTATGAAAGCTGAAAAGTTTCTAACAATTGCTTCTGCATATCTGATTGAGATGACTTGTTTTCTCAAAGGAAAAATTGAGAATCCAACAAACATCTATCAATTCCAATTTCAAAGCAAACTCACATATTTGGTTTCAGTGAACTAAAAGCCCCTGACATAGTTGTAAGGCTAGCTGAGGCCATTGCCACTTTGTACTTTTCACTGAGATTGGAGTTGTCTTTCACAGTTCATTTGACATTTGATTGAATTTTTTTTCTATCAAAAATATTAAAATAAATAATGCTGAGGCAACTTGAGGCAATGAGGAAAACCTTGTTTCTGTCTTTTGCAATTGTGATTCAGATCTCATGAACTCCAATCTTTTTATATCCAGTGTGGTTGGTTCACAACAACAGCAACCGCTGCTGGTGCCATATTTTGATTCCCTCCATCGCGATTCTTGATACATAATATGCTAGCACTGGGTCCCTACTCCCTACCTCTCCCTTTACCGTGTTAGTGTGTGTTTCGAAATGAAGGGGTGGGGTCAATTACTTTGAATGTGCTGACCAGACTTTTTCCCTGGCACTGGCAGGATGCTATCCGTAGGGCTACAATAGCACGGAAATTCGTCCCCTTTTTCATGGGAAGTGCTTTTAAAAACAAGGTATGTCATATTAATCAAGGTTTACATGTTTGTCTATTCTGTCTTTCTGTTTTCTCAGCACAGCATTTTTGCATGCAATATCTATGTTCAAACATAATTCGGTTCATTGTTGTTCGAAGACTTGGAACTTGAACTTTGTTTTTGTTCAAACATGATCTCTGTTTCATTGCGCTACCTCTTTTCTTCAATTCTATTGTGTAAAGTTAATGTTCTCTACAAAGAACAAAACACAACCTTAGGCTCAGACTAGTTCGTCTGCCACATTTCAGCTCAAATGTTTTTAATAGTATTTTCAGTTTGGTTCAATCTCTTTAGTTTACTAATTTTTGTAAAAATAAAAATCAAGCTCAATTTAAGCATCAAGGTGTGTTTCAAACAACTTGACAATGTCAATTGAACTCCCGTGAAATTATTGTTATCTACAATGGAGAGGATGCAACTACAGATGCATGACATGAAAGGAATAATAAACAATTAACCAAATAGTGGTGCAGGACTAAGCTGAACTACAGATTTTGCAGTAGTCTACAATTTTTGATATTGGAATGAAAGATGCCATCTAATGAGAATAAGAGAGCTGATCGGATTTTTCCATTTCCGAAGAACAGTATAAAAATGTTAAAAGCAACTAGACTGTGCAAGTGCGTGACAAATATCTCGGTTTTTGAACCAACATTAAGGAGTATTGTATTTGTCATTTTGGGAAATACATTTTCATTTTTGCTAGTTTGGTAAATATTTTACCAAACTAGTTGTTTTGGGTAGAAGGCTTTTTATATGCTAAGATTCTCAAGTTGAAAGACTCTGTCAGATAGTCGTTCTAATTGCCTGATTATTGCAAGCTTGACCTGCAATTTCTGAGGTGTCTTACAATATTTAGTATCTGTGCTCCAATTCAGCTGGCTACCAATATCTCACAGTTAGAGGTTTTTCTTTGAAACAATATGTGCGTGTCTGTCTGAATAACAGTCACTAGACTTGTCGTAGTGCATTGTTTGTTTATGAATGTGTTTACTGATGACAGGGGGTTCAAACTCTTCTTGACGGAGTTGTTAGTTACTTGCCATGTCCCACTGAAGTTAGCAACTATGCTCTTGATCAAAACAAGGATGAAGAGAAGGTAGTTTTCTTGCTTGGTTGCATACCTGTCTGATTTAAGTGGTTGGGCCATCCTAACTGAGCATTTGCTGGTTAGGTATTATTAACTGGGTCTCCGACAGGACCTCTGGTAGCCCTGGCTTTTAAACTAGAAGAAGGGCGATTTGGTCAATTGACCTTTTTAAGGTATGAGATGAGCTTTTTGTGTTAATAATACTTGTTCATGGAAGTCTATTACGTCGGAGCTGCAGTATGACATGTTTGTCTAATTGTAAAAATGTTTGCAGAATATACGAGGGTGTCATCAAGAAAGGAGACTTCATACATAATATCAATACAGGAAAGAGAATCAAGGTAACTAATTTGATATCGTGAGGGTGGGTCTGAGGAGGGAGGGGGGTGAGGGGAGGGAACGGGGAACTGTTAGCTAGCAGTTGTTCAAGAAGAATTGCAGTCTGTAAAGTTTAGCTATAGATTGAATTCCTCTACTTCTTTTTATTTGTATTCTTTGGAAACTTAAGCCTGCATGCATTTGTGGTTGCTGCCTCCAGTTCTTTCATTGTTTAAACTTCTTTTTTTTTTTTGACTCAACAGTCAACATTGTTTAAACTTTTGTGAGTCTTTAACATGTCTTTTAGAGGGTCAGCTGCTTTATGGATTGAACTACATTGTTGCCTGTTGGCTTTTGGTTGGAGGAAACCTTGTTTTGAGTGTGCATGGAAGGGCAATTCGCAAAAGTTTGGAATTTGCTTCTTTTTTTCATCCCGTTCTTTTGGATTATTTAGTAGACCTGTGAATGCAATACGATAGTTGCTGCCATGATCTGTTTCCATTTTGATGCCCTTTATTCCGCAGGCATCATACATTACTTATTCTGCCTTTTTTTGGTGGACGTTTTGCTTGTGGCCTAGCTTAGATTAGTATCACCTGATGTTTAATTGAGTTCTGCATACAGGTTCCTCGCCTCGTTCGGATGCATTCTGACGAAATGGAGGTGAGTTCTCTATATTGATGCTTTAAATTTTGCTATTGTTGCAGTTATTATGAATCTAGATACTGCCATTCTTCTTAAGTCATCTTAGAAAACTATTAGATCAACTTCTCTAACACTTTGTGTTACAGGACATTCAAGAGGCGCATGCTGGTCAAATAGTTGCGGTATTTGGGGTTGATTGTGCTTCAGGTTTGAATTTATCTTCTAAAAGCATTCTTTTCTATCGTATATTCCATACCTCTTCTCTTAGAGCATGTTTGACCTTGCTTCTCCTCGGAAGTGATTCTTCTATGTATTCTTCTCCTCCTTCCAACTTCTCCATCATCACCAAAATGAAGCTTAAATTACTCCCCCCATTGATTAATAGAGAAAACATCAAATTGGGGCTTTTGATGCCTTTGTCCATTTTAAGAATCCTTTAAAGCTTTTAAGTAGTTGGTTTGTGATGGAGGTGGAGAAGGAAGTAAAGGAGAAGCACTTTTAGACTTTGGAAATGTTTTTGATCATCGGCAATGTTTTGTACAATGTTGCAAATCTGGTAGTTCCATGGAACTAGCATTTGCTTAAAGGAAAGCTGTATCATATTAAATGCTAATTTTGCGTTTTTGATAATCTTCAATGTTTTAGACCCTAGTTGATATTTTGTGATTGAGAGGATACATATTAGTTTGTGGCCTGTTTGGTTATTTTTGTTCTGTACTTGTTCCCTGGTGATCTAAAACTTTGTTTAGGGGGAAAGAACTTTAATGCTGGTAACCCTGAGTGGGTAGCTCACTTGGTAAGACTTCCTGAGATTTATTCCAGAGGTCCCAAGTTCGAGTCTCCTCAGGGCCACTGGAGGTTTTACCGGTCATTAACTTTAGGGCCCTTGGGATTAGTTAGGCAAAAGCCTAGATACCCATGTTATCGAAAAAAATGTAATAATGGCTGGTTTTGGATGCTATTATAAACTTATGGGGGGTTCACCATCAAACTTTAGGATTCCATCTTAGTTTTAGAAGGTGCAGGGCGGGGGCTGGCGCCTTTTGGCTCAAGTCCCTTGTATCTTGAAAAATCTGTGGGTGAGAAAAACATGGGCAGTAGGTGGTGGAGGATAGGAAAAGGAAGGGCAGTGATGTAAGAGGAAGGGAAGGAAGGAGGAAAAGGGTGACTCCGGTGGTGGAAGGAAGATAAGGGGGGCGGGGGGTTTCCGACAAGGTAGTAGAGTTCCCCGCCAAGCTGCGATGACGGCAATTGGTGTTGGCCGGTGGAGCTAGGGCTTGTGTATGAAGGGGTAGAGTGTTGGGGGGCTTGGCTGCTCGGGTTATATTTGATGTGTATCTTAGTTCCATCAAAGACAATTAAACCAGAGTTGCTGAACCCATGAAAAATATTGGTATTTGAGAGAGAGCAGCGACACTGACTTTAACCTAGCTGCCGACAACAGCAGCCCGTGAGATGGGGTTCTGGTACTCGGGGGGTCGAGGTGCACCACAACCTTTCCCCTATTTCTACTAAAATGTAGAGATGTTGTTTCTGAGAGTGACCTTGGATGCATAGATGCATTGATTTATTCACTTCCTCCGACTTCACAAAAATTAAGGAGTACCAGAAGTTTTTTGAGCTATTTTTATTTATTCCATAGCACAAAGCTAAAAGATTCTGCTATTCTTTCAAGCATCGATAATCAAAGTAAGACTAACGTCGCGCCTTTGGGTCGTCTAGCCTAGTGTGCCCTTTTCAGTCTGGGTGCTCCTTGGGGGAGGTAGATGTGCAATTCCTCTTGTCTAACGCCTAGCGCCCTTTTTAGAACACAGGATTTCCTATCTGGGTTGCCTTGAGCTGTCTTGTCTTCCATTGGCCCTCTTGCCCCCTTTTTCTTGGACAATAGAATTCGTGTCTAATAACATGTATCATTAACAGGAGATACTTTCACTGACGGATCAGTGAAGTATACCATGACTTCTATGAATGTCCCTGAACCAGTGATGTCATTAGCTGTTACACCTGTATCAAAGGACGCTGGTGGCCAAGTGAGTAATGTGGAATTTCAATTCTTCTTTTGACTCCTATAAGAAGATTCCTTGCTTAACTTCACCATTTTCTTTTGCAGTTTTCAAAAGCATTGAATCGGTTCCAGAAAGAGGATCCAACTTTCCGTGTGGGATTAGATCCAGAGAGCGGACAGACAATTATTTCTGGAATGGGAGAATTGCATTTATCTATTTACGTCGAGCGTATCCGAAGGGAGTATAAGGTGCCTATTTTATTGAGGGGGTGTAAATTTAATTTTTCTCGGCTTGTTACTTTATGCAGGTTACTTGCTATCTATTTCATAATTCATTCTTGACATTTGTGCTTTAGGTTGAAGCACAAACCGGGAAGCCTCGTGTAAATTTCAGAGAAGCAATTACGCAACGTACTGAATTTGATTATTTGCACAAGAAGCAAAGTGGAGGTCAGGGGCAATATGGTAGAGTTTGTGGGTAAGTTATAGATACTGATTTATATCTCAGTCAGCTGTGTATGATACAGCAATGTGTATATGATACAGCAATAACAGAAGCGAATTGATATATAATGCTTACTTAAGAATTTTTCTAAAGTCATGGGTATGTACTTAAAATTGCCAGAGAGATACCAGTGGGACTTTATTACTTTGAGTTGTTTAAAGTCATTCTGTTACATAGGATTGTAGAAATGAACATCCTGTTGGAGTTTAAGGTTTAGTGCCCCCCACCCCCTCTCTTCCAGCGGCTAGGGAGCTGAAATGTGAATTACGAATGTCAGTTAAGTTAAGCAAAAATGAAAAATGACAAGATATTCCTTCTTGTCCGAACTGTAACCTACATGCATAAGTAACATAACTATGTGAAATTGTGAATCTGATGTTGATCAGTATTGTACGGAATCTGAATATATGCTCCTCATTTTGTTTCATTGGTAGTTTCGTCGAGCCACTTCCCATGGGATCAGCAACCAAGTTTGAATTCGAGAACAATATTGTTGGACAAGCTATTCCGTCAAACTTCATACCAGCAATTGAGAAAGGTTTTAAAGAAGCAGCAAACTCGTAAGTTTGTGCATCTCTTTTACTATGTAGTTGCATTCCATAGATGAGCAAAGACTTAAATTGAAATGTTCGGTGTAGCTATTAGGCCTGTTCTTCAGGAATTTTTTGTATCCATTAGATTCGGCTAAGTTCAGAAGTTTCCTTTAAATTTTTTGACTTCAATTTAATTCAGTTCAGTTCAGCCTAGTTGAACTCAGTCTTAAGGAATGGCCCTTTAGTATATCAATCATGTTGATACTTTGTACATGTGGTTTGAGAAAGTTATGTTTGAGTGTAGGGGTTCGTTGATTGGGCATCCGGTTGAGTATATACGTATTTGCTTAACTGATGGTGCATCTCATGCTGTTGATTCAAGTGAGCTTGCGTTCAAGCTGGCCGCTATATATGCCTTTAGACAGGTTTATTCTCTCGCCTTTCTGAGAAATATTCAACAGTGTCTCATGGTATTAGGTATAGCTTGAGCTGAAATTGCATCAACTTCAGGAGTAGTTGGCTTTGTGACAAATGTCTTCCTTTATCATCCATGTAGGCTAATAAATCATTGGTATCTCAGAATTTATTATCTCACTGTCTACCTGTCTTGTGTACAGTGCTATACTAAAGCAAAGCCAGTGGTTTTAGAACCAATAATGTTGGTGGAGGTGAAAGTACCTACAGAGTTTCAAGGCTCAGTTGCTGGTGACATCAACAAGTACGTTGTACTTTTAGTTTCTCAATGCTATGTGGATTTTCTTGAATTATTATTTCTAACGTACTGTGTGTTGCCAAACTTTAGGAGGAAAGGAATGATCGTTGATAATGACCAAGATGGTGATGATTCAATTATCACTGCTCATGTAAGTCCAACTCTAACATGCTTTCCTATGTATAGGTCTGCTTGACTGTTATCAGAGAGTAATTGGTGAGATTATTTGGTTAACTTTTGAGTTCTACAAGCATCAGACCTACGACTGACCTGCATTTGTATAAATGAGTAATTGGTGAGATTATTTGGCTAACTTTTGAGTTCTACAAGCGTCAGACCTACGACTGACCTGCATTTGTATAAATGAATGAAACACTATCTAATTCAGCGGATGGTGAAATCAAGTACTTTGTCATTCTTAAATTTATAAAAGTAGTTATGTTTTGGAGATTATTGGCCGAGAAGTGCTAAACTTCTTGAGCGGATGGGAAGGGGGGAGTGGGGGAATCTCAAGAATCGTGTGTTGCTAACCGCAAGGCATTAATAGCCATGCAGCACTGTTTCTGAAGTCAGCTAAATGTGGATGATTGATATGTCTCAGATTGATTACTTTGCTGCTGAATAAATGTTTTTACTGGCCTAACTGATACTAAATACGTAAATAGTGTATGATTGATATTCTAAACAATTTTGACTTGTCGGAATTGTGCATCCCATCTGAAACTTCCAAGAAGCTGAAAAGGCAGCTCTCCGCCTGTATCCCTTAGTAGAATTTTAGGGCACTAATGTTAGAAGGTTCTGTCTTTCCTTTCAAAATTCACAAACTACGCCGTACCCATGCAGGCACCTC
>ONZK01003207.1:44133-62755 GCA_900322385.1 Pharnaceum exiguum
CCCCCCCCCCCCCCTCTTTTTTTTTTGAAAAGGTTTTCTCACATAATAGTTAGGGATGGCCAATTCTGGATCGTAAAATCAAATCCACATACCTTGTTATGAATCCTAAAGCATCCTCCTAAAATAGTCTAACAGTTAACAATGCCCGTGTCGTCCAACAAAGACTGGAAGGCAACACTTGCCCAGACAGCCGAGTCCTTTTCTGTTCTCAAATTTGAATAATTCAATCCCATGATTATGGCTGAGTTAATGTAGTTAGAACGTTACAATGACGGAGCAGTCTTGCAACAAATAAACCGGGCTTCAGTAGATTTTGGTTGTCTTATGATTTTGGTAGACAGTAGACGTCGCATAGACGCATAGTCCCCAGGTATACTATTTGAATGTAAAGGCAATTGACTGTTGCAGGTCAGATCGTTTTTTGTTGCCATGATAGTTCAACTTGAAACTCGGAAACAACCTCTCTGTTTTCTTAAAAAGGGGTAAGATTGCGTACATTCTGACCCCGAACAGTGCACCCCCATTGAATGGGGATTTACCCTCGTTGTTGTATAGTTCAGCTTGAAACGGATCAATTCAGAGCAAAGCATATAAGTCTAGTGAGGTTCACTCGGTCTAATTTCCTTAGTGTGGCAACTTGCAAATTGGAATTGGAAAGCTAAAATCATTGTCCGTTGTTTCATTGTCAAATCCTGTTCTCTAGAGCTTGTTCACATTTCTAGCTCAGGCGTCCAAACACTGATCAAATGAGCTTCTTAGCTGAGCTTCTGATGACCGGTTCTTAACTGAGTTTAGCCTGCAGACTACAGTCCTTTTTTTTTTGTCCTTCCACGGAAACCAGCCCAATAGATTGTAGTATGATTAGGATAATGCATATGCAAAAGCCTCAAGGCCAACCTGAATGACAATGTTAAAAGGCGTTTATCATCTGTCAGTGAGTCAGCCTCTCATCTAAAACACAGAGCTATATGAGCTGTGGGTCTGGTGGATGACTTCATCACCTAAATTTCTCTGAGCAGGAAAAAATTGCATACTAATACATTTCCATCATCAATACAGCAATACTACTAGAAATTCTGCCACTACAGTTCTTTCACACGAGTGTATTGATGTATCATGTATAGATGTATCCTAAGGATAGGTGCAGTAACAAACTAGCAGAGCTGTCCTGTGGGCTCTAAATGCCTCTAATTGAGCTGTTGTCCGTAACACAATCGTGTACTGGCTAATGTAAGGCAACTGCTAGCAATAAATGGATATGAAGAATGTATTAATGTAGATAATTTCAATAATGTTGCTTACTCCAGTACGCTTCCAGTTCTTAATTTATGGTCGTTTCTAGCCCTTTGTCATTCATCTGGGAGGAGGAGACGATATTGACTGCAAAGTTTTTAGCCATCCAATTAGAGACATTTTGGTGATACAGTAGCTGAATTTGGATCCTGATTGCTTGCTTGGTAACAATTTATTGTGAACTTTCGCTACCTCGTACATCAACGATTTTAACTATGGATTACTAGATATTCATTTAGGGTCAATCTCGGAAGAAACCTCCCTTGAAAACAGGAGTAAGGTTGCGTATAGCCCGACCCCCAAGTACCCCATTGAATAGAGATTACGCTCGTTTATCATTGTTATTCTTGATTCAATCACCATTAGAAAAACAAAAGGTAAGGAGAAAACTTGAAAGAAAACCTAGTACATTAGACCATGTGAAAGCTCAGTAAAGTTGGTAAACGAATACACATTATGTAAACAAGTGTACCTACAAATTAAGGACCACCGATCACGGATAATAAACAAACAAGGACACACGTACAAAAACTCATATAATCAATTACAAGATAACCACAAACTTAACCCCAAAGGACAAACATTAACAGACTTGATTAAGGTAATGCTCAGTCCTGTGCTGTTAGTCTGTTCCTAGCTAGTGTGTAACAGAAAAAGTTCACCGGCCTTTCACTCTCTTTATTCTTTACTACAGCACTGGTTTAGCTCACTATAGCCAAGCCAACCTGTCAGCCTTACCTCCTTTCCACCACCCGCACGCGCGGCACTCACATCCCCCTCAACTTTTTACACCTTTTTCTTTCTCTGCTATCTTTACCTTTAATTTACATTACAGTATTAGTCAGTATTATTGTAACTATTTATTTAAACTCTTGATCTCATTCTCATCTCCCCCTGTAATACACTCTCTCACCTCTTGTTCCATCGCCTGATCTCTCAAATCTGTGTCTCCTTATTCACATCCACAACCCAGCACAAGCATCTGTCACACCCTCACACTTCCTCTCTTCACTTGAATGCTGTTGTTCCCTTCCTTTTCCTAGGAAATTCCCTTGCACTAATACTACCCACATGATCCTGCTTTAATGCCTCCCCTCTCATCTCATTTCTTGCAGCTTTTGACATTCTCCTAGCAGACAACTACACCCTATATAAGTTATACATCCATGCGTTACTAATCATCAAATTAATCCCCATCTCAACCAACCACATGCTATATATTATGGACGTAGTTACATAAATTCACAACCATTACATGAAAAACTCTCCTACAAACTAGCATACTTCTATCTAACAAAATTCTACATTATTCAGTCTAAAAAGCCCGCTAGAATGGCAAGTGTTACGCACAAACGAAGGGCAAAAAACCCTTCCTTCTCCTCCATTCTCCTTGACTCAATCTATCGTTCTATCGATGATGACACCAACATGGATACTACCACCTCCTCTCACTTCTACTATGACCACCATTCAGTCTCATCCTCCTCCACAACTACCAATACAACAATGACCCCATCCACAACCTCAACTACTACATTACCCAAAACTTACAACAACACAAGTAACCGATACTCAAGTGATATAGAGTACACCTTAGCGTCGAAGCAAAGACGCAATAAGATGAGAAGCGATTGCAGCGGAACCTTAGAGTCCGCTGCAGTCAATCTCCGACACGCTATCATGATCGACTCCTGGATGGAACACCACCAACAACCGCCACACGACCACCGCAACATCCGGCAGAAATCCTCCTCAACCAAACCAACCACCACTACGAACCCCCCAAAACCGCGATCATCCTCCACCCTCTCATCCCTCTCCTCCGACAGCTGCTTCCGCTTCGACAACGCGCGTGACTCCAACGTACCGTCCTCTGCGCGTGAACGATCATCCTCCCGCTCATCAAAATCGCGCGACATGCTAAAAAAAACAAAGAAAGAAACCATCAACACCAACCAGCAGCCAGTCTCTCCTGGCGCACGTATAGCGGCATTTCTAAACTCACTCTTTCGCAACGGCAGCACCATGCAGACGTTGTCATCATCATCATCAAAGAGAGAGAAAGTAGTCCTCCCTCCGATAATTACCACATCGTCAGCTTCTACGTCAACTTCGACATGCTCGTCAGCGTCATCATTCTCCAGGTCATGTCTAAGCAAAACACCCTCGTCTCGAGGAAGTAGCAGCAGTAACATTACTAATAATAGTAAGTCGAAGAGGTCAGTAAGGTTTTACCCAGTGAGTGTAATAGTAGACGAAGATTTACGACCATGCGGTGAAAAGTATTTACTGAAGGAACAAGAGGAGGAAGTTACGAAAGTGCCCATGATGCCGCGGGAGGGTAACAATAAGTGGAAAAGAGAGAAAGAAATAGACAAGCTTATGAAGATGATCAAAAGAAACTATAACACTAATAATGATGAGCTTAATGATGATGACAGTGATGATGAAATGAAGGATGAAAATGAGAGCTGTGCCAGCTCGGATTTGTTTGAGTTGGATAATCTAAGTGGCGCTACTGGTGCATGTGATAATGTTGTCGGTGTTGGTGTTAGTAGGTTCAGTGAGGAGCTACCGGTGTACGCTACCACCAGCTTGCATCACCTTTCTTACTAAGCTAGCTAGTCACTCATGATCATTTAACGATGATGATATTTTTTTTTTATTTTGGGGATTTGTTTAAGTACTATGCATGCAATTTGGTTAATTAAGATGACATTATTAGTGAGTAATGTATTCTGTAATTCTAGTGTGAAATGTAAGCCTAGTTCTGACCTCTAATATAATAATAATTTACTCTTATCAATTATGGTTCATGTATAAATGAGTTTGAAATTTGTTGTTTGAGCATTTCATATGAGCAATTGTTGTCTGAGATGAGCATTTGTTGTTTGTATATTTGCTGTACGCCTGTACGTATATACGAGCGTTTCATAAGATCGATCTAGCTAACTAAAAGTTGAAGGGATGAACTTACTCTTTCCTTCTTGTACCTACTTTATAAAAAAGAACGAAGAATTTATTTGGATACCATAATAAAAATTAATATATGGTAAATCTATACTATATATATTAAAGCTAGAAATACTCTAGCCATGTCTCCTTTCTTGTCATGTGGCATTTAGCCATTTTCCCTTTCATGACATGTGTCTTTCAATTAATGTAGAATTTGTTCAATATGAAAATTAAACAAAATTTATGTAAAAGAAAAGAAAAAAAAAACCTAACTTGATGGTCATGTTTTTTCCAACCTCTATCAACACAATTACAAGTAGCAAACGGGTCAGACGGGTCAATAATATATCGGGTCATTGGTGGGTCGGGTCACTTCGGTTGCAGGTCGATAACGGGCGGTAAGCTTCGGTTTGCGGTCGGTCTCGGGTTGACCAACGGGTCAGTGACACCTTTTTTATTTAAAAAATAATGAAAACTTTGCACTTTTTTCACATTTAAAAATCAGTTAACCATATTTAATTAGTTAGACAACTACATAATATGACGAATAAGTTGTCTTAGAGTTGCAAAGTTACAAAAATAAGATAGTATAATTAAGTTATCCAAAAAAAGTTACTTTTGAACAACTTTATCTTTAAAAATAAATTTTTAATATAAAAATATAGTGTTTTTGGGTGAAACAAGTAGTTTTTGGGCGGGTGTCGGGTAGGGTTTGACCACACTCGTGCATCACACGGGCCTCTAACATGTTATATACATTTAAAAAAAACCAAGCAACTACCGGGCTATCCCAATTAATTTTTACCAAGTTAAGAAAAAAGAAAGAAAAAACTCTTAGATCCCGTGCATCGCACGGGTCTATAACTAGTTAAACTTCAATTGCGAAGGTGATATATATATACCTTCAACAACAACAAATTAAAACAACTTTAGTTCCAAAATTGAATCTCTTTCTCTTACCAATCAACCATACTCTCGTCCATAGACTCTATACCAAGTAAAGACATCCAACTTAACCACCTTCATCCTAGTTTGACGACGTATTCGTTTACCCCTTGCCACGTCTTCACTCGCTCACCTTTCGATTCTTCGCACCGGAGCATCACTGGGCCTTCTCTACCAGTGCCCAGACCAACGTAGGCAATGTTCCCTCATCTTATCTTCAATAGGAGCTACTCTAACCATCTCTCTATGTACTCATTTCTCACCTTCAATTCGGTTTTAAAAAAAGTGATAACCTTATTTTTTTTCGATTGGAGAAAGTGACGGATATATTTTTCTAAGAGAGAAAAAATTGATCGACACTATGTAATGCATAAATGCTTGAAGTAGAAGTTGATATTATTGATTCTGAAAGAAAAAAAAGAAGTTGATAAGTACGTCCTAGGGAAGCTGTAGGTATCACACTAGGGCTGTAGGTAGCACTAGGGCAAAATAACAAAGATTATTCCGCAAAGTTGAGTTCTTGGTTGATCATTGTCTTTGTTTAAATTACATCTTTCTTTTAAGACTTAAGAGTACGTACAACAATGTCATTAAACGGCGCACAAAGAATTGGTTGGCATAATGTGAGCGTACCCTTTTGAAGTCTTGCTTGTTTGGAGAATTGTATGACTTAAGCTATTTAGGTAACACGGCTAGGCATCATGCAAAGCGCGAAGCCAAATTGTAAAAGGATTGAAAAGTGAGAACTTTTTGACAAATCCAAATCATAAAATAGGTAGGGAACTACCAAGTGATGATTGCGATAAAGTTGATTGTACACGCGAAAACGAATGCGGAACTAATTGCATTGTGAGAATTTTCTGCAAAACATTATTGTCCTCAATACATTTGCAGCGAATGATTGCAAGGAACCCTTTATTATTAGAAAATTAAAAAATGACCCTGTAGAGTGTAGACCTTGAGTTTCAAGTTTAAACTCTAGCATATTTCATAAACTTCTGATTTCGATCTTGAGTGGCCTCAATATCTACCTTCGTAAGCAGACTTAGGGTTGATGAGCTGAGCAATTTAAAAAACTAGATTTCGTGCTAGCTTAATTTTTGTAATTTTTTGTAGTCATATCACATAAAATGTATACATGCATTAGTTTTTTTTAGTTATGTTAGTATGGACTTTAATATAATAGCTATATACCGGAGTATTGGTTTTTGGGAATTTCTATCAATGAACTAATAAGTAATTCACCCAGTTGAGTGGACATCCAGTTCAGCTCCTATGTACAAGTTCACCAACCAATTATTTAACATAATAGTTTTACTGAATTAAATCGAATGGAACATACTAAATTGAACTACATAATGAAGAGAATATAGTGAATAGGATAGGGGATTACAGTCTAAAGATGCTCGACTGATCTCCAAACAGATATTTGAAGCTACAATTCTAAGTCCAACCGAAGGTGGTGTTTGGTTGCATCCCGCGAGAAGTTGTATCATGATAAGACACTTCCACGTGGGGAAGGCCAATAATTCTTCATAGCATATACTGTGGGAAATCAAAGGGAAAATTGTCTTCAAAAAAGGGTGAGACTTTAATTATTACTTCTATCTTATGCAATCAAATCTTTGCATTATGGTATGACTTTTACTCAATTGTCCTACAGTCGATTTCTCCAAGCTAAACCAATTATTTGTGAGTACTTTGCTTGAATTAGATGCCACATGAGGAGAAAGTTCATAATTTCCATCATAGAGTTGTTTTTCTTTCAAAAACAAAATCATAGAGTTGTCTTCCTCTATATTTTGTTTAATTAGGAGAAACTCAATATTTATAGGGTTTTAACAAGTAATTGTGTGTCAAAACAATTAACAAAAAGTGCAGTTTTGTTAAGTTCGGTTCAGTTGAACATATCCAAAATGAGAAAAGAAGAAAAAGTATTAAGTTATGAGTTGGGATCCTCTAGACCACTCTTGTGTGCCATAATTGTGTGCCAAACATTCTTATTGGCTAGAATAATTAATTTTATTTTTAATCAACATATTGTGAAATTTATTGCCATTTCGGTCCTCTTATCGTTTCTTCATTCTTTTCAAAATTCATCCCTCATGTTTTCACTTGTCTAAGCTTCGTCCTTTTATTCATCCCTCACCTTTTCACCTATCTATATTTTGCAATTTGATCTACCTTTAGTGTACCAAAACTCGATGCCGAAATCCTATGGTGAAGTAGTCCTTCGACCAGAACTCGATGCCATTTGACAACTGTTATACAGTAGTATGTTGACAATATAAATACAATTAATCAAGGTTTCAGCAAGCAAATAACGTACTTGATCCACTTCTCTAGTCTTCCCGTTCGTATTTCTGTATATCTGTACATTTTCTTCTTCTTCTTTTTCGTACGGGAAATTGCTCATTTAAATGGTATATTGGCCTGGTGTCTCTATTTGGTACAACTTTACAAGCAGTGTGATGCTTGAAGCCTTGATTGAACTCCACCGGTTGAATAGAAGTATAAGAGTTGGCAGGTGATGAAAAATAAAAGGAAAAGATGCACAATATTTGAAAAGTTCAAGAATGTTACAAAGAAAAAGAATGCCGAAAGATTCTTATGGAGAAGAGGAGGGGGAGGGATCAAATGATAATCATTATAAACTTCAATAAATCTGCCGTAACATTCTACTAACAAAGTGAAAATTAAAAGATTAAAATATAAAGTTAAATAATTCCAGCCAATCATAAAATTTGGCACACGATTGTGGCATAAAAGAGTGGCCCAGAGGATCCGGACTCTTAAGTTATTCCTTGTACATTCGCATGGAAACTGATAATTCTTGTTTTTAAAAATTATTTCCCTTAACGATCAGTTCAGTTTAATTCAGCCCGACTATTCTGTCCCACAATAGTATGTCACTTCAATATCGACCGAGATTTGTTACAAATTACAAAAGAAGTTGCATTAGCAAATTACTAAATGTCGAGATTGAAATGGTATACAAGTTGGTACACCATTTGGGACACTAAAGTTCCATCGAGTCTAACTTAATTAGTTTGGTTCATTCTGAATGTACATAGGTTCAATGTTGACACTAAAAGGTTTTACTTCTTTGCCCCTTGTTGTTTCTGCTTTTTTGAATTTCCTACTTTCTTCAAAGGACAAGGTCGGTTTTCTGAGACTGAATTCTATATATTTACCTAATGAATGGTCTGATTATTATTGAAGTAAATTGGACTCTAAAAAAATACTGAAAGTTGTAATAATACGTCCCAAGAACTAAAAAGCTGTGATAATACGTCCTACACAACAAATGCTTAGCTACAGGAAAGGAAAACGAAAACGAAAGTTCATCATGATGAAATGACAAAGATTAACCACAACTAAAACAAAGAAAAAGCATACAAAACTTTTAGTGGAGGCCAAGGCATGTGCTATAACTCTATTAGCCTAACAAGCTATGCCTACACAAACTTTAATTAGTGACATGCCAATGGCCAAATATGAGTTCTCAACCAGTCCTCCTCAAAGGGGGACCAATCTCTTGTTAAACTTCTTTTCAGTTATGCAAAATTTTACACTAATAAATTTAATCAGTTATGTGAAGGATCAACATCATGAGCTGTGTTTTCGGTTTAGTACTTATCATCCAGGCGGCCGTTGCTTTAGAATTGTGGCACTGTATAGTACATTAGTACCTAACAATCGTTAAGCTAATTTTTATAGTGAAGTTGCTTTTCTTAAGGATGTTGATCATAGTTTTATACTCCTATATATTAATATTTCTACTATGAAAAAGAACTGATTATGAAAAAAATATCTATATGAGTATAGCATATGCGTGTACTGTTTTAAATATTTATCTGTACATATCAGCTGAGTTCGGGGTTGATGTGAAGTACTGTAGCGGTAGAGAGTGTGTTGTAGCGGTGAAAAAAGTGCTTTCACCTACAACCGTGTCAAAGGTGAGGTGGGTGGCCGTGCGCGCTTTTTGAGTCTAATTTAGAAAGTGATTTCTCACCCACGGCACTTCTGAAAAATTAGCCAAACGCCTTTAAAAAAGTGATGGTGAAAGCATTTTAAAAATATTTCCACCTCAATTCCAAACGCAACCATCATCATCGGCAGTACAAAGTGCCCTCAAAGGCTCAAACCATGTCATGATGAGGCAATGAGAGATCATGTATAGGCATATAGCTGATTAGTTTTGTACGTAGTTTAACTCATTATTCTTTGCAAGTGAACAATGATTTTATATATCATTTTAATTAGCTCTTTGATCTCCATCAGCAACGCAAGAGATCTATATGCGCAGAGTTTGAGAGAACCAAGTCAGGAACAATCACAAGTGTAGGGTAAATAATACTCCAATCAAGCACATACTTTGGTTAGAGAATTATAAGCTCAGCAACAAGCCAAAATTAAATCACTCATCAAGAGCAATTCCCAGTCAGCATCAACCACCAATGTTTCTCACCAACCAAGCACATATTTTTCTGCGGATGAACCCCATGATTGTATTCATGGCGTTAAATGCCCGGGTACATAGTAGTGTTACAGCCCTTACAGGTGCTTCAATTCATGGCTTCATGCTATATATCGAGTGAGAGAAAGAGACTAGAGAGGACCACAAACAGGCTTCTCCACCTATACTTGTCTTCAGAGAAGGGTGCATGGATGACCTTCAATTCACTCAACCTCATGTAATTAGCCTAGTGGGGAAATCTTTGCGCTTCAGGCGCGCTACAGCCCTGGAAATTGTCACTTATCTAGTTCATAATAATATATCTGATATCGATCCAATAAGTTAGAGCCAGACAGAGGCTTTAATTCAGGGCATTTTTATGTTATGTCAGCCAACTCATTTTGGCCTTTAGTTACCAGCAAACCATGCATGTCGTCGATTCAATAATTCTACAAGCGTATTATTACTGTTCAATGTATAATAAGGAACATTGTGCATGTGTAATAAGTTCTACGATTACTATTATGATGCATGATGCATGGGACTAGCGGACAAGTCCCAAATATAACATTTTGGTAGTGCTCCGGTAGCTCAGATGGTCTTGATACATGTATATTATTATTGGTAACGACATAGTACATATTATTATTGGTACAATTGGTAGTAAATCATAATTAACCAAGTATAATTCTTGTGAACATAAGTATGTATCATGATTTAATTTTATGGAGTACAGTAGTATATGTTGCGATGTAAAGTATAGATGTAGGATTATAGGCATGTTCTTTTCAGTAACAACTAAATAAATTAAATTGAACTTAACTTAACTTAAAAATGTTGTCAAAATGAAATCTTTGTTTAGTTGTTGTGACATTTAATTACTTATTAAAACTCTATTAATTTTTGGCTTTCATGAAATTACATAACCCCGAGCACCCCTATTGAATGAGGATTTACACTCGGTTGTTGTTTTTGTTGTTGTTGTTGTTGTTGAAATTACATAGTGAGATCTTCCAATGATATATATATATCAATAATTACCAATAGATATCAGTGTCACACCTTCATTCTTACGGTTAAAGGAAAAAAATTGTGGGAGCCCATTTTATGTGTGAGATTTGGTAGTAATGACCCATCGACTACACTATAATAACCTCTCGGCTACACAATAATGACCCATGTTACCCAGTCTTATATATGAAACTGGTTCACACAAATTTTTCTTACACTTAAAAGATACAAGCTTAACTAACTGAATTTAACTTAATTTAACTAGATTAAACTGAATTGAAAATAAGTTACTAGAAGCAGGAAAGAACATGTATCGTGTACATAAAAACCTCCATTAGTACTGGTTAAAAACATGCCAATATTAAGCACTAAAGATCCGATTAGTTTAAGTGAAGAAAAAATTGTAAAATTAATTACTCAAAACTTAACAATGTTTACAAAAGATATTATCTAACTTTAATATTTTACGAACAACTATCTACATTCAAATTCACTTATTTTTTTTGGTTAAACTATCTACATTAAACTTTAAATTACTATAAATATAAAAGTAAAAGAGGAGAAATATTTCCCTGGAAAAAAATTGTGTGAACCTGTTTCATGATATGACACTGAGTGAGAGGGTTCATTATTGTGTAATCGAGGGGTCAATAATACGCGCGCATTCTCATATATGAAACGGGTTCATACAATTTTCCTTTTTATTTATATTGAAAGAAAAAAAAAAAGAAAGAAAGATGAGAAACGCATAGGAGCGAGCCTTCTGAGCAACAAGTTGTCAATTGTTGGGTGCAATTAAAGTTGGGCCAACTAAGACGTGGGCTCAAAAGTATGTGACCTCATTTCAGATTCTCTGGGGCCTGGGCCTTCTGGCAAAGTGTATTCGTACAGTACGTAACACACAAAGTAATTGACGTCACACACGCGTGCACAACCTTGCAGGAATAATATCAAAAGTACGATAGGGACAGGAGCGCACGTGACCAATCTGGCGTGTCTGAGCTTGTTCCCACGTTTGTTGCTGTTGACTGTCACTGTGTTACCTTATTCACGTGCACTGTGAACGTGTGACAACAAGATGCTGCTTTTGTCATCACATTATAGTTAGTGAAGAACTGAAGATGTGAAATTCAGTTGATTTGCTCAGTTATAATCTGACACTTTTGCTTTGTCTAGCTTTGCATGAATGCATGATATATACTCCGTACTCTGCATGATTCAAAGGAGTATCGATCACTTGTACGATCACAATCTGCAAATTGGTGCATCAAAGTGCAATATGATCGATACGTGGTAGGTTTTCGTCACCTCAACATCTGAAAGGTGTACCATGAGATTTATATATAGCACCACTGCACGTCTGCACCAACTCGGAGTTGTAATTTTAGGTGCTCTATCATCATGCTTCTGTTTCTTTCGCTTTAAAGTTTAAGATCTATTTCCTTTTTTTAGCTTACCTGAATTTAGGGAGCATTACCCGATTTATAGCTTTAGGGCTTCTTTTAATTAACTTTTAAAGATTGAAGTGAAGTGAAGTGAACTGCATTTTTAATAACTGAAGTGAAATATGTTGAACTAAAAAAGGTGTAGTGACTTTGTCATATCATTGAGTCTCATAACTGACCCTTTGTTGAGTCATGAAAATTGTTCCTCATAAGTCATAACTCATGGGTTATATTTGGATCATCTCGGCCTTTTTTCAACTCATTTATGTTGGAGTATTGTGGTGGCTTATGTCCCACATTGATAATTTGTAGTGGTTTTGAGCTGTATATAAATGAGTGGGTGTGGAGTATCAGAGCGAGCCTGTACCTGTATTGTTGTACGTTAGCCCATAACTGGCATTTGTGTGAAACGGGGCTTGCAGATTAATTTCCCCTAATTGAGCCCACAAGTTTACACCTCTCTTTGAGCCCAAATTTAACAATTTACTTATAAAGACCGGGCCAAATTCGGGTCGGGTTGATAGGTCTAGGTTATCTTTTACCAGGTCTACCTTTAAACCATTGCAAATGCTCTAACGTGGTTTTTGTGGTCTTAAACATATAAACATTGAGAAGAGAAGGCATCAATCTTGTTTGGTAGTCGGCTTAATGGGGAAACTTGTTGTGTCATGTCTGATTTTATCAAAAAACAAGATGTTCATAGCTAAATTCATGTTTGGTAATTAACTGGTTCAGCTAACTAACTCACCCCAACCACCTCTAAATCAACAAGGTACCCTCCTCCAACTAATTTATATTAACTGGCCAAATCAGCTAATAAATCCAGTCAGTCAAATCCAAATATCCAAATCCAGGTATAAGATATCAGCTCAATCTAGGTGCTAAACAAGGCCATAGCACTTCTAGAGTTTTTAGTCTTTGGATGGAGAGATACTCTCTGCCAATGATCTGTTTCCGAAGCTGTTTCCCAAGTCCTTGATGGGCTTCATCTAGTCTAGTAAATGGTAAACTTAGATCCAGAAACATTTTCAAAACTGTATATTAGCACTAGACAGAAGGTCCATTGGGTTATTAATAATAGTCCAACTTTCCACGATCAGTTAAACTTTGGCCCAATCGCAACCGCAGATGATCCATAGGCTGTGTCTTACTGTCTTGTTGTTGTTGTTGGCTTGTTGCTGCCTGTACTCCTCTCTCTCTCCTGGAAACTGCTCCACTCGGGGGAGAATATTATTATTTCTCCGCGTTAAGCAATCATCATATCCTTTCTTTCTTATAGTCTCTTATTTTTCTTTTAAATAATAACTTCAATTCTAGGCAACCCTTTTCCCCGATCATCATCATCAGACACATATTGAACCCAAAAAAAGAAAAGAAACAAAAAGAAAGGAAAAAGTATCGAAAATGAGTTTTCTTTTCGGCAAGAGAAAAACCCCTGCAGGTATACTTTCATTCTTATCTTTTCATTTTGGTTTCTGGGTATTGTT
The DNA here is from genome assembly GCA_900322385.1 of Pharnaceum exiguum. Taxonomy (NCBI): domain Eukaryota; kingdom Viridiplantae; phylum Streptophyta; class Magnoliopsida; order Caryophyllales; family Molluginaceae; genus Pharnaceum; species Pharnaceum exiguum. Next base: position 57,729 of record ONZK01003207.1, read on the forward strand.
TGGATTTTCATTTTTGATCTAGTTGTTCTTTTTTTTTATTATTATTATTATTTTAAATAAGGGGTTATTTTAGCCGTTTGATATATAGCTTAAGAAGGCTAAATTTGGGGTGTTATGAGTTGGGTTTTGTGTTTAATGAAAAGGGTAGTTTTTAATTTGAGTAAAGGTGCTGACTTTATTGATTTATTGTCATTTTAATGTAATTTTGTAGTTTGATGTTGTTTGTTAGCTGCAAGGATAGTCAATGAGGTTAATTGTTATCCCTTTGACCCTTTGTTGATCAAAGTTTGGTTCTTTATGTTAGTATGATCTTGGATTATGTTGTATGTTGTACAAATTACAATAGTTAGCATATAAAGGCCCTAGGAGTGTACAATTATGTCTTGCTCAGCTTAGAATAATTTCTGTGAAAAATTGTAAATAGCTTCTTGTTAGACTTGTAAGGATATTAGAGTACGACGGGGTATATGCTGACCTACCTTTTATTATGTAATTAGAGTCGAGAGCTCGAGAGATTATGGAATTAGATGAGCTTGGTGTGATTAGGCTTGTTGTTGTATGGTTTTGTTAAGAGGGAGTAATTACTGATATTTTTTGGAAGAGTGGGTCTTCGGAAACCTGATTTGGGTGTTGTTTCTATGATGGTATGGTGATAGAACTCTTAAGGGAGAACAAACGGATGCTTGACAAGTCGATAAGAGAAATAGAAAGAGAGAGACAGGGATTACAGACTCAAGAGAAGAAGCTCATTGTCGAGATCAAGAAGAGCGCCAAGCAAGGACAAATGGTTTGTCAAATTTTCTCTTCATGCTTTTATCTTGCTAGTGTTGATTATGTTCCTGTCATTGAGCGCCAAGGTCAGTTGGTGAGACCTGTATTACAAATCCCAAGCTCAAGTCTCCTTAGGGCCGGTTTTCCTGGTCGTTAACTTCAGGGACCATGGGTTAAGTCAGCTTAAAGCCTGGAACCCATTTTATCTATTAAAAAAAAATGTTCCTGTCATTGCTGTGTCATCTATTTTGAGGATGTGTTTCTGACTAGCCACATTATAGCAGTGATCTTATTATGCCCAACTCATCTGTTTGGTTCTTATGTATTGAGTTTCGAAGTTTCTTATATTTGATATTTATCATTACCGTGGTTGTAGGGAGCCGTCAGAGTAATGGCCAAAGACCTGATCAGAACACGGCATCAGGTTGAGAAGTTCTACAAGCTGAAATCACAACTCCAGGGTGTTTCACTGAGGATACAGGTGTGGACAAATTTCAGCTTAGTTTCTTGCTGTTACTGTGAACTGTGTGTCAGGGGCGGATGTAGATCTGAATTTGAAGGGGCACCCCATGTCATTCAATAGAATTGATTTACTTTTCTGGGAGGGGAGGTCAACATATATATTACTAATTCTTTGAAGTGATATATAACAGAAGTAAAAAAATATTGGCTAATTGAAGTAAGAATGTTGGAGTATATCTAGTACTTTTCAGTGTGAAGATTTAAGTAATCAATCTTAAAAACTGTGGGGGATTGAAAATTCAAGTTTGACCATTTGTTGTTTCAGCGATGATTGGAACTAGTGGAAACTCAAACTTATAGAACATTAAATCTCTTATAAAGATGCCGTACTTTTCTGATTTAAAAATTTCGTTATCTTTAGTTGTAAAACATAATAGATGGTTAATAATAGTTAAGGTGGTGTGAGTTTAAATCTTTTGTCCTAGTCTTAATTCAAATGATGTTGGTAGAAATTGTTGGAGGTTAAAAATCCGCATTAATGGCATGAGTTCGATTCCTTAGTTGATAGTTGTATTATCACTGTTGCTGTGAACAAAGAGTGACAGAGCTAGGTGGGTCGAGGAATTGAACATCCGACAAGGACTTTTGTATTAGTGCCCGCGTACCGCTAGGCCAAGCTTAGAATTCGGCTCATCGGGGACTTAGTTTAGAATTCGGCCAAGCTTAGAATTCGGCTCATCGGGGACTAAGTTTAGAATTCGGCCAAGCTTAGAAGGATCGGGGACTAAGTCCTGGTTCAAATTCTGTTGGGTCCACCGCTCCCTCCCTCCCTAGTTCAAAGGTAGACCTGGGGTGAGAAAGGTTACCGCGTTTCCAGTCCAGTACCCAGAACCGTTTGTTAGCGGTTCCTGTTCTGGTTTTTATTTTTGTACCAAAAAGGAACCCGGTAGTCCGGTACCCTGTCACTAGAAATAAAAAAAAAACTGATCAGATGAGGCATAGCTGCGTAAATTAATTAGACTGAATGAGAGCCACATACATATCTTCTTCTTATCCTCCCTTTCCCCTCTATCTCCTTACCTTCAGTTAGAACACCCCAATGACCCCCATCCTTCTCCTTCTCTTTTCTCACCCTCCACTAAACCATCCAAAGCAAAAACAAAATTATAAATCGAAACTCTAAAGGGAAAACACAGATCTACAAGAAGAGTACAAGACACAAGCCATGCTTCTGATGTTACTCTTTCCTCTCACCCTGCAACAATCTAAACTTGACTTGTTTAAATCTGAAAATAATTTTTTTTGTCCTTCTAGTGGATCTTTAAATAATGTTTAGTGTGCTAGAACATAATTGATGGCATAAAACTGTAAGTGTTCATTCTTTTCTTTTCTTTTTTTAAACGATAGCCAAAGGTCAAAGGAGTTTTTTATTTTGTATGTTGCAACCAGGTAACCCAGTCCCAACCGGTTTCAGATTTTGAAGAACCACCGGGACCAGTTACGGTTCTGAGGAAATATACCAATATATGGGTACCCGATTATTCTCACCTCTAACTGCCCCTACTGTGTCTCCAGCAGTTATTAACTTATAATATTACACTACAAAGATGTGGTATACTAGTATTATCACTTAAAAGATTGTGACTTCTAACTCGGAGTGGGTCAGTTGGTAAAAGTTTTCATAGGTCCCAAGTTTAAGTGTCCTTAGGGCTAGTGGAGTTTTTCTGGTCGTTAACTTCAAGGTCCATGGGATAAGTAAGCCAAAGCTTGGACCACCATGCTAAAAAAGTAAAATTCAGAGATTTGGTATTGTATGATAGATTCATGCTTGTTTATGATGCTTTTCTGTTACATAGTGATATACTTCTGCCATTAAGATGCAGCTGGCGTCTCAAGGAATGACCAACCCTCAATAGTTTTTCTTTTAAGGATAAACACTATATGTAGCATGGAGACTTCTCACCCGCGCCGTGTCAGTGTCGTGTTGGACATTATTGCAGGGTTAGAAACTCCAAAATTAGTGTAGTTTTTCAATTGTATTCTCGTGTCCCGTGTCGGACACGACACTTTGGAAAAGTGTCCTTGCAACATAATAATATTTGTTGTCTACCATGGGGAATTTCTTCTCTTGACTTAGTTCCTATCATAATAACCTTGTGTGGGCAGCTCAGTTACTTGTGAGATCTATCTTAGAGGTCCCAAGTTCAAGTTGTCTTTCTTTGTAGTACTTGTTGTATCTCTCGTGTGAGTAACTTATATTATTCGTAAATTGATGCAGCAATAGGACATTCTGAATCTTGTATGTGTGGTGTCATAATGGATCTTCTTTTTTCCAACAGACTTTGAAATCTACGCAAGCAATGGGAGAAGCGATGAAAGGAGTCACAAAGGCGATGGGCCAAATGAACAAACAGATGAACCTTCCACAGTTGCAGAAAATAATGCAAGAGTTTGAGAGGCAGAATGAGAGGATGGAACTCACAAGTGAAGTCATGGAAGATGCTATTGATGATGCTTTGGAGGGAGACGAAGAGGAGGAAGAAACAGACGATCTCGTAAACCAGGTTCTTGATGAAATCGGCATTGACATCAACCAGGAGGTATTTTTTCCTTACTTGCCTCGTCCCCCCACCCTTTTTTTTTCTTCTATTTTAGCATCGGCTCATTGGGAATGTAGCTTAAATCAGTTGATTTTTGGCACTAACGCTTGCTTCCTGTTTCCAGCTTGTGACAGCGCCATCAGCTGCAGTTGCTGCACCTGCAGGGAAGAACAAGGTGGCACAGGCTGAAGCAACTACTGGAAATGATGATGGTGGTGGGATTGATGATGATTTGCAGGCAAGGTTGGATAATTTGAGAAAAATGTGATGTGACCATCATGATACCATATGCTTTTAATCAGGGTTCATCTTGATGATGTGACACTGTATTTTGTGCAATATGTTCTGCTTACAGATGGGAATACAACTGACTTGATTTTGCTTGTGTATATAATAATGAAATTTATTGGCATACCGCATTCGTATAAATAGAATCTTGTTTATGAATTTGCAACTTATTTGTCTCCTGTTAGAAATCAGTGACATTCTAGCCTGTTCTAATTTATGTATTTCGCCTTTCTTCTGCGATTGTGATAATAACAGCACGTCTATCGTTTTATGCAAAAACATTATATATGGATTTGTCTTTTCGGTGGTGCGTGTTCTTCTTTTTCCTTTTTATTGGGGGGAAACGTGGTGCCTATGCTGTTAAAGATGGGCAACTTGAAAAGATGCCTGATTTGTCTCCCTCCTTTACGCTTTGAATAGACTGTAGACATTGTTGTGTATTCTGTTCGACAAATTCCATCTGATTGTTCAGTATTGTGGAAGGAAAATGTGTTTGAGAAAAAGAAACGTCACATTTTGCGCATGCGATGCCTGATGTAGATATTTCTTTTATGGAGATCGTGGCATTACCGCACACACTGATGTTAGTGTATGTTTTTTTTATCAATTCCCTTCTCTCCTTATAGCGCCCCTAATATCTTGGCAAGGCTCCCTCTAGTTGATTTTTGTCATGGTACGGTGGAGCTTTCTAGCTAGAATGGTGACTTGTGTAAGGTTAGGTGATGTTTTCTTTCGTTGTAATGTTTTGTGTAGCAATGCTTCGTGTTAAGCGTGTAGCAAAGTCTAGCATTGTACTATTCTTATTATAGGATTCAAGTGGAGCCTTGGAGGTAATGCCATGAGTGTTGCAATTCGTATGGTGTAAGGTGTTGGAACTGCATACAGCAGGCTTCATTGGTGTATTGA
>ONZK01003207.1:63065-92662 GCA_900322385.1 Pharnaceum exiguum
TCTTATCCTTGAATGATATAAATAAACTCTAATTATCAAAAAAAAAAAAAAAAAAAATGTAAGGCTTTAATCAGATGATATATGCACAGTTCGATGCACAATTGAACAGTACTACATAATCAGCTTCCCAGTTCCCCTGCCCATCTCAGGCTCAAGTAGACTACCCTTCTAGAAATACATTGTCTCGCAGCAAGCCAGCAAGTACAAGAGTAGTCAGGAACAACTGGTAGCTTTTCAAGCTTTTCAAGTCCTCAGTCACACCTTTTCTCCCCATTGTCCTTCAATGCAAGGCTCACAGACAACAGACAGCCCTACATTCAACTTCCTAAAGAGACCAAACGGAAAGCTGAACTATTTGAACATGCTGCTGACAGTAAAGAATGGCTTGAGAGGTGAGTTGATTTGCCGTAACCAGACATGATGGTAAAGCTTTGCAAAAGGTAAAAATGCTCAACATATTACACACAATCTTGCCATTCCGAGAACAAATACGAGAAATTCTTGCCCTCTTCACTGCTCTATTGCTACTGCCTGCACATCTGCTTGGTTCCCACATGCTGAATAGCTGTGTTAGAACACTGGAAGATGTTAAAATGTCTGCGTGGTTGCTTCGCAATGCCCTTCCCTTTTTCTATGCCGGGTAGGGAAGCCTTGGAGGCAAACCTACCATGTTTCCTTTTCCTGGCAAATCCTCTACTGTAGTCTGTATATATGCAAGCAAGATTAGGCGTTTCTCTGCAGCACATGGAAGAGAAGTCTTATTCAGAGAGTATTATTATTACTGAATCATTCTCTGATTGTGGAAGATCTTCGCTCGCCTTGCCTATTGGTGCACGACAAAGGGGACAGTCAAAATGAGAGTGAAGCCACATATCAATACATGGTGCATGGAAAGAGTGCCTGCACTTGGGCAGCTCCCTGATTTCCTCTCCGTCTTCGTATATTGACAAACAAACCACACACTCATCATCATCAGCAGCAGCCTCATCCCCCTTCTCGAACTTGTATAGCGTAGAGGCGAACGCCACTGTTTTCTGGCCTTCCGATATCTGAATTGTGGCAGGGAGATCAGGGCCTGGCCATGATTGGTTAGAACACAGTTTGATGACTATACAGTGGTAAATTGAGAGGATAATGGCTACAGTTGCAACTACAAAGAAACCATAGTAGAGCATGGACATGTTGTTTTGTTCCATTGGATACTCAACCATCTTTTCTTTCTTTCTTTTTTTTAAGAGAGAAATTCTTACAAGTTACAACCCTTTAAAATGTAGTACTAGTGAAGAAGCTATGAAGTTGAGGATTGTATTCAGAAGTTATGGATTTTGAGTGAAATAACTTGATGTTATATTGGCATAGTGGTTTGTACTTATAAAAGGGGAAAGTGACCAAAAGCATCCTAGATTGAGAGAGCAGAGGGCGAAGCAAGCAATTGGTGCAATCAAGTGGAAAAAGAACAAGGACACTTTGACAGTTTGACACTGATTTTTTCGGGTATGTTCTTTTTTTATTTGGTTTGTAGCGTATGTAGACAAGACGATCTCTATCTTTTCTTCTGCCCTTTGCAGTGAATGACAAAAAGATTCATTATGTGCTGAATGTTTAAAATGGAAAAAATATCTACTTGGTAGTTGCTTTAGGTAGATCTTTTCCCTTGAGAACTTCAAGTTATACCATCCTTGTTTTCCAGGCCTTGCTGGGTCATAATAACTTAATTAATATTTGAAAAGGACGAGAGAATGAAGATATTAATACTCCGTATGCATCTATGCAAATCAGCTATGTGGAATCTGATGGCCTACAGGCTACTAGCTTCTCTTTGGTCCTTGGTTTCTCTTTTCTCTTTTTGCTCTCTTTAGGGACACAACACGACTAAACAAGTCTTGTACGGAGTATGAGATACTGAGGTCTTGTCAACATTTTACGATAGAAAGAAATGAACTGAAGTTCTTAGAAGTTGCATAGAACTACCCTAAGATATGCATATGGCCATATGGGCTTCTGAAAATTTTGTCCGCCTCATATGAATTTGAGGGGAAACTGCAGGGTAGACCCTCAGGCATATATCGCATCATCAGCAGTTCAGCACTATAAACTCTTTATTTATTTATTTATTTTTATTTTTTGGTTGATGTTCTTAAGTAGTTTATGCTGCTAATCAATCGCCCAGAGACGAGTATGCGCCTTAATAAGTTAAAAGTGACTCTGTCTATTGTCATACTCTGAGTCTGAGACCATCTCGTATGAAACTTGTCTTTATAGTTAGGCCCTACTACAATAATACTTGCTCGTATTTCGGATTTTGGTTTGGGTAAGATCATATCATACTAGTTTGATGTAGTTTAGTACATTCAAGAACAACCAAAGGACAACAACTCAACAAGTCTAGATAAGTGAGTATATTTTGAGAAAGACGTTTACCTAACATTTTCTCCCTCAAAAAATGTTTGTTGATACGTATATTTTCAGCATATCCAAATGTATTAAGTAATACCCTATGGCCAGTTGAACAACTTGTTTAATTATCCAAGCAAACGTGGACGAAATACAACGCATATATTCTACGAGTATATTTGATCCCCACTTCATATTACGTCGACAATATTGCTTGGAAATTAATTCGTCATTGTACCGTCCAAGTCAAATTAGGGGGACTTACGGACCTACTGAACATAAAGTCGGTACTGTCTTATCCAATGTGACTAAGCAAGTAAGCAATGCCATTCCTCAACTCTTGTAATGACATTCAACTTGCAACAAACATTAAAACATCAACTGTAGCTGGAGTTTTAGATGGTCCATGTTGGGTTCTAGTGTGGTTCGCCTTACTTATGGCCTAATTTCTATAGCTCAATTTTACGGAATTGAACTAAATTAAACTGAATTGAGCCGAAGTCCTATAGAACAGGCCCTTAGACGACGGAAACATTGTTTCAGTTTAATTTCTTCTTAAACTGTAACAAAATTCCCACTAGCACACTCAGATACACAAACATATGTGAAACAGGAAAACTAAATGTAATGCAAGATAGCTGAGAAATGTGTTGATTTGATTGTCTGCGCAGAAAAGCCCTTGACCTTTTTGTTCTTCCTCAATTATTAGTGACTAGAGGATGAGCCTTAGTGAAGGAGGATTAGGATAATAAGTAAAGTCCCAAGTCAAACTTCTCTAGCTAATATTTCTAGTATTTTTTCTGCACTCGTGATCCGCATAATGTCGTCATGATCTTTTTAATCTTTATAAAAATGTAAATAGTTCTGGTAAATTATTGGCACTTATGTCATTGCCACTTAGTCGGCTACATGCTTTCTCTACTACGAGTACTATATTGAACATGTCAAACCCGCCATTTTGCACTTTAAATTTGGTAACTTATTGGACCCTTCGCTTTCTCATTGTCCTCCTTTCAGTCATTTCCACTGTTGTTGGGTGTTTGTACCCACGTTTGCTGCTTCAAGCATGTCAGCTATAGCTATCTAGTAGCTGTAAAATATTTGTCCAGCCACCAAAAAAGGTTCTTGGTTACTTTAGTCTTCGTTGACTCTTTTTCTTGATCATTGTCCTAGGATTTTACTGAATTTCCTTATCTTCTTTGGATAAGGAAGTGTTTTGGTTATGTAATATGATCAATCTGACAAAGTTGAATGTAAAGATTGAATTTCTCATTGTTTTTTTTTAGTGAATGGTTAATGTGATTGAGTTCTTATGGAGAGTGGCACGCAGAACTTTATGGGAGGTGCAAACAATGATGTTGTATTATCAATAATGGCTGCTAATGCAACTGCTGATGCAAGTAAGGGAAGTGCTGGCTCAAGTTATGTAAGCACATCTCCTGAGGGGTATGGAATTAAACCTTCGTATACAAGGACTGATGATACTGGTTACAAGTCACCAGAACAGCACAACAAAAGTGAAAGTCATGAGGTGATTTCTGAAATAACAAAGATAAGCCCTGTTTCGACCCCTCAGAGACCTCCCATTGTTCCGAATGAGCTTGTCCGAAGGCGGTCCACACTAGTTAGAGCATCCTTCTCGAGGGCCAAGTCGAGGTTAGTTGAGCCACCATATCCTACTGCGGCGTTCTTGGCTGAAGAGATGACTCAAGCACTAGTTCTGAACTCACCACCTCTAAGGAATTCACCTAAGGTCTCACCGAGAGTCAGTGTTACTGCAGAAAAAGGTCCGGTTATTCATATACCGCCATCTCATGGTGAAGACGAAGAGGAGGATGAAGATGTCTACAAATCCACAGATGTTCATTCTAGTCAACGATCTGGTAAGAAGTTGAAGAAACTGGTATTGTTGGAGTGGATTGTTTTTATTGGTTTGATAAGTTTGTTGATTACCAGCTTAACCATCCACCGCCTGCAAGATATATTATTGTGGAGTTTAGCACTTTGGAAATGGTGTGTGCTTGTGATAGTAATTTTCTGTGGTCGGTTGGTCACTGAGTGGTCTGTTAACATCCTTGTTTTCTTAGTGGAACGAAATTTCTTACTTAAGAGGAAAGTTCTCTACTTTGTATATGGGATGAAAAAGAGTGTGCAGGTTTTCCTCTGGCTTGGTTTTATTCTTGTAGCATGGATCTTGTTGTTTAGTCATGGGATCAGCAGGTCAAGAAAAGCCACCAAAATTCTAGATCATATTACAATGGGAGTTGCTGGATTGGTGGTCGGGGCAGGGGTATGGATGGTCAAGACTATGTTGATCAAGATTGTTGCTCTCAATTTCCATGTCAATAGATTCTTCGATCGAATTCAGGAGTCATTGTTCCATCAATACGTGCTTCAAACCCTTTCTGGACCCCCATTGATGGAAATGGCTGCGAAGATATCCAAAACAAGAAGTAGCGGACAGTTGAGTTTTGAGAGAATGTCAAAAGACCGAGGGGTAAAAGAAGAGGTGATTGATGTGGAGAAGCTTCATAAAATTAACCAAGATAAGGTCTCTGCTTGGACGATGAGGAGACTGATAAGCATCATACGGAAAACTCAACTCTCAACTATTTCCAATGCCCTTGAATTTGGTGAATATGAAGAGGGCGGTGAGCAATCAAAAGAGATCACAAGTGAGTGGGAAGCGAAAACTGCAGCTGATAAGATATTCAAGAATGTAGCAAAGCCTGGTCGCAAGTAATTACGAGAGCTCTATCATATCACTGTGCTGCTCTAAGATTGGTATAACTCATTAGTCCTTTGTGGATGTAGGTACATTAATGAGGAGGATCTCTTACGCTTCATGAAGATGGACGAGGTGAACCAAGTATTTCCGTTGTTTGAGGGAGCCTCTGAAACAGGAAAGGTCAAGAAGTCTGCTCTGACGAAGTGGGTGGTAAGTCAAGTTTTCTTACTGATATAACTGTGTCATCAGACAAGTATTAACATGCGAGCTTTGATATTTGTGTTGTACTATCTACAAATGCTGTTATCATTTTTCTTTTTCAGCGATTAGTTATGTTTAGAAATGATATTACTAAATCGTGGGATGTCATGCGTTATGACCAATAGAATCTATGATTTGCAGGATTGTAGCAGTAAAGCTGCAGAAGACACTTCTGATATAGGAATATGCTGATATGTTTCTTCTGAATACCTGTTGATTTCAGGTCAATGCTTACTTGGAACGTAAATCACTTGCCCATTCTTTAAATGATACCAAAACAGCTGTTAAGGAGCTGAACAGAATAGCTTCCGGTGTGGTTATTGTAGCAGATATAATTATCTGGAACCTTATGATGGGATTTCTGACCACAAAGATCCTTGTCTTCATTACATCTCAGCTGTTGCTTGTGGGGTTTATGTTCGGAAACATGGTCAAGACTGTGTTTGAGGCAATCATATTTGTGTTTATTATGCATCCGTTTGATGTGGGTGACCGGTGTGTTGTCGACGGAGTTCAGGTAAGCTTAAAATGCTAAAACAATTGCCTTGTAACAGTTTAATGACTTAGTCACTAATCGGAGGGTATCCTTGTAGATGGTGGTCGAAGAGATGAACATATTGACCACAATCTTCTTAAGGTATGACAATGAAAAAATCAGTTATCCGAATTCTGTTCTCTCGACCAAACCTATCAGCAATTTCTATCGAAGCCCTGAAATGAGCGACTCAGTCGAATTCACAGTCGATTTTTCGACCACTGTGGAGACAATTGCTGCTCTGAAGTCTAGAATTAATTCGTAAGTTGATTCTTCAAAATCTCATTTTTTTGTCTAGTTCCTTCAGTAGCAGATAACAGCAGTGCTCAGAACACTTGATAAACATTGTCTCGGACTCAGGTATATTGACAGCAAACCCCAACACTGGAGACCAAGTCATAGTGTTCAAGTGAAAGACATCAGTAACATGGACAAGATGACAATGGGTCTGTATGTGAACCACACTATTAACTTCCAGAGTGGAGAAAGAAGCAGCAGAAGATCAGATCTCGTCATGGAACTCAAGAAAATTTTCGAAGATCTGGGGATGATATATCGTCCTCTACCGCAGGAAGTTCATGTTAGTCATGTTGGGTCACCTGCCTCAACTACTGTTGCTCAGTGCTGAATAAAATGTCCTTCAGTATAACGTTTTCAGCTTCTCGATCGCTTTTCTTTGTTTGAGAACTATGAGCAAAACATTATTCTTATCATTCATTCCAAGAGGTGAAGTAATAAACTCATTCTTGCCTCTAAACTTAGCAACTTCAATAGACAAATGAATACTGTAGTTCACTATAGTCGCTTCTGCGATTGCCAAGAGTCAGATACTCTTGTAACTTCATAGTTTTAGGTACTGACTGTTGCAGAATTATTTCCATATGATCGTGGTCGATCGAAGGAATGTCAGAATGTGAATATTTGAAGCCAACTTAGCAGTGGACTTTCAACTTCTGCTTCTAATGTTCAGATGAACTCCACCATAAGATGATTGAAACGTTCCTCCTTTAAATTCAATTGTCATATCAAAAACAACCCATCTCTCGAAATTTATTGTACCCTACCCTTGCTAGTTGAGCAACTTGTAGCCAGGCAAAACTGGATGAAAGTTCGTCTACCCCCGCAGTGCAGACTGTCCCTTTATAAATTTGATTTAGGTGTCCAACAGAATTTTGGCTACGGAGACAGATGTTTAATTAGGTTTTCAGGGTTGTGTACAAGAACAGGTGTAGAACATATGTAATACCTTAGATAAAACCTAATGGACTAAACCTGTAAAATATGCCCCCGTCCAGAGTTATACGAAGCGGGCGGCAGATAAAAGATCCCAAGGCATTAAACTTACACAAACCAATTGTAACTCACGATAGCTGAAAAATGTGTTGATTTGATCGTCTGCGCATAAAGTCCTAGACCTTTTTGTTTCTTTCTTACTGTGGCTTGTGGAGATTGATCGTGAAGGAGGATGAGGATTATATAATCAAAGTCCCACGTCAAACTTCTGTAGCTAATCTCTTTTCTTTTTTGTTTAGTGGGCTAGTGGCAGTGTCAACAATTACATGAACACTCCTAATCCACATACTGCCGTCATGATCTTTATAAAAATGTACTAACTTTGGTAAAATATTGGCATACTTGTGTCATTGCCACTTGCTCACTTTGTCGACTTCAAGCTTTCTCTATTGAACATGTCAACAACTGCTAACCCGCCATTTTCACTATAAATTTGGTAACTTGTTGGACCCTTCTCTTTCTCATTATCCCCCTTTCAGTCATTTCCACTGTTGTTGGGTGTTTGTACACACGTTTGCTGGCTCAACCTTGTATTTTTAGCCCTCAAAAAACGTTCCTTGTTACTTCAGTCTTCGTTGACTCTTCTTCTTGATCAGTGTCCTAGAATACTAACTATTTCACTTCATGCATGTTGAGGTTATGTAATATGATCAATCTGACAAAGTAAAACAGAATTTGAGATTGAATTTCTCATTGGAATTGAGTTCTAAACTTCTAATGGAGAATGGCACGGAGACCTTTGTGGGAGGTGCTAGCAATGATGTTGTATTATCAATAATTGTTGCTAATGCAGCAGTTGATTCAAGTAAGGGAAGTGCTGGCTCAAGCTATGTAGGAACATCTCCAGAGGGGTTCGGAATTCAAACTTCATACAAAATACTTGATGACTCAGGTTACAAGTCACCACAACAGGATAAAAGTGCAAGTAATGAGTCTGAAATAACAAAGAGAAGCCCTGTTTCGACCCCTCCGAGAGCTCCAAATGTTCCGAATGAGCTTGTTCGTAGGCGATCCAAGCTAGTTAGATCATCTTTCTCCAGGGCCAAGTCGAGGTTAGTTGAGCCACCATATCCTACTGGTGCATTCTTGGCTGAAGAGATGACTCAAGCAGTAGCTCTGAACTCATCGCCTCTTAGGATTTCACCTAAGGCCTCACCAAGACTTAGTGTGACTTTAGAAAAAGGTCCGGTATTTACAATACCGACATCTCATGGAGAAGATGAAGAGGAGGATGAGGATGTCTACAAATCCAATGATCTACATGCTAGTCAACGATCAGGTAAGAAGTTGAAGAAACTGGCCTTGTTGGAGTGGATAGTTTTAATTAGTTTGATCAGTTTGTTGATTACCAGCTTAACCATCCGCCGCCTGCAAGATATATTATTGTGGAGTTTAGGACTTTGGAAGTGGTGTGTGCTTGTGATAGTAATTTTTTGTGGTCGGTTGGTCACTGAGTGGTCTATTAACATCCTTGTTTTCTTAGTGGAACGGAACTTCTTACTTAAGAAGAAAGTTCTCTACTTTGTTTATGGGATGAAAAAGTGTGCGCAGGTTTTCCTCTGGCTGGGTTTTATTCTTGTAGCATGGATCTTGCTGTTTAGTCATGGGGTCAACAGGTCTAGAAAAGCCACCAAAATACTTGATCATATTACATTTGGAGTAGCTGGATTAGTGGTAGGGGCAGGAGTATGGCTGGTCAAGACTATGTTGATCAAGACTGTTGCACTCAATTTCCATGTCAACAGATTCTTTGATCGAATTCAGGAGTCATTGTTCCATCAGTACGTGCTTCAAACCCTTTCGGGACCCCCATTGATGGAAATGGAGAAAAAGGTTGCCAAAGCAAGAAGTACCGGTCAGTTGTGTTTTGCGCGATTGTCAAAAGACCAAGGGGTAAAAGAAGAGGTGGTTGATGTGGAGAAGCTTAATACAATTAACCAAGAGAAGGTCTCTGCTTGGACTATGAGGAGACTGATAAGCATCATACGGAAAACTCAACTGTCAACCATTTCCAATGCCCTTGACTTTGGTGAAGATGAAGAGGATGGGGAGCAATCAAAAGAGATCACAAGTGAGTGGGAAGCGAAAGCTGCAGCTGATCAAATATTCAAGAATGTGGCGAAGCCTGGTTGCAAGTAAGAGTGCCCTATCATGTTAGTGGTTACTTCTCTGAAATTTGCATAATTCATATGTAATTTGTGGGCTTAGGTACATTGATAAGGAGGATCTCTTACGTTTCATGAAGACGGACGAGGTGAATCAAGTGTTTCCTCTGTTTGAAGGAGCCGCTGAAACAGGAAAGATCAAGAAGTCTGCTCTGACGAAGTGGGTGGTAAGTGATGTATGATTTGCAGAGTAAAGCTGCAGACACTGTTCATGCAGTGTAGTAGTACATACGCTGATTGCTGACATAATTCTTCTGAAATTCTTGTTGTACATTTCTTCAGGTCAATGCTTACTTGGAGCGTAAATCACTTGCTCATTCTTTAAATGACACCAAAACAGCTGTTGAGGAGCTGAACAGAATAGCTTCCGGCGTGGTTCTTGTAGCAGATATAATTATCTGGAACCTTATGATGGGAATTCTGACCACCAAGATCCTTGTCTTCATTACATCTCAGCTGTTGCTTGTCGGGTTTATGTTCGGAAACACGGTCAAGACTGTGTTTGAGGCAATCATATTTGTCTTTGTTATGCATCCGTTTGATGTGGGTGACCGGTGTGTTATCGACGGGATTCAGGTAACCTGAAAATGCATAAAACATCTTCATTAGTATAACTGAGTTAATCCCTTGTCATTAATCGGAGGATATCCTTGACAGATGGTGGTCGAAGAGATGAACATATTGACCACAATCTTCTTAAGATATGACAATGAAAAAATCATTTATCCAAACTCTGTTCTCTCGACCAAACCTATCAGCAATTTCTACCGGAGCCCTGAAATGAGCGATTCTGTGGAATTCACAATCGATTTTTCGACAACTGTCGAAACAATTGCTGCTCTGAAGGCTAAAATCAAGACGTAAGTTGATTCTGCAAAGTTTCATTTTTGTCTAATCCCTTACTGTCGCAGACTAGCAGATAATAGTGGTGCTCAGTTCACTAAACATTGCCTTGGACTCAGGTATATTGAGAGCAAACCTCAACACTGGAGATCAGGTCATAGTGTTCAAGTGAGAGACATCTGTGACATGGACAAGCTGAAAATGGGTCTGTACGTGAACCACACCATTAACTTCCAGAACAGTGGAGAAAGAAGCAGCAGAAGATCAGATCTCGTCATGGAACTGAAGAAAATATTCGAAGATCTTGGGGTCGTATATCGCCTTCTTCCGCAGGAAGTTCATGTTACTTATGTTGGGTCACCTGCCTCAACATCTGTTGCTTAGTGGTAAATACTGGTAACTGGAGAGTCCCTGGCCATGAAGTACTTAGCTTGGGCATGTATATGTTATCTCACTTTTCTTAATTTCAGCACCCCATCTGAGATGAGATCTAGACTGAGATGGTGTTGTTATTGTACTTTTGTTAATTTCAGCACTGTGAGCAAATCCTCTTTTTTTTCAATCACATAAACCAAGTGGTTTTAAGTAATCAACTCATTCTTGCATTTAAACTGAGCAACTTAAATATACAACAATCAAAGAAGTTCACTAATTGGTTTTTTTTTTTTTAATCACTAATTGGATGCTTCAGCAATTGCCAAAAGGGTTCCTCCACAGACCCTAATACACAACACAACAGAGTAGGAGTTTGAATGTAAGTTCCTAATTTGTTAATTTGTTAAGAACAGAACAAGCCTAGACGGGATAGGAAATATGATTATATTAAACAATATGATAGCAATTAGTGAACAGAAAACACAGGATGAGTAACATGAAGCCTCAAATACCATCTCATCAAAAAAATAGAAATAATCAATGAGAAATGAAGCATAAGCCATGAATTATCCTCTACAAGAAGTAGCACCAGTCTCTGTGAAGCACTCAGAAATCATACTTCGCTTACGAGGGAATCCACCCTACAGAACTAAAACAATCTCTAAGGGTAGTTTGTTCGTTACCTCTAAATGAACTAGTTGAGGAGCTTAACATTAACCTTTTGTTTTAGAATTCGTTCACCGCAGATGATGCTTCAATAAGTTGTCAAGAAAATATCTGCTCTCTGCTGAGTAGTCTATCTTATCTGCCTTGACAATTGTTATCTTCACTCTCTGCTCCTCACCATAAACCTCCTCCTTGATCTTGAGCTTGAGAAGGAACTGAACAAATAGACTACTACGAACAGTCTCAGCAAACATCTCATCATCTTGCTCCTCGTGCTTCAATCTGTACAACTCTTTAGCCGGACAGCCCAAGATCTCTTCACCGGATTCTTGAAATGCTGTTACCCAAGTCAGTCCAGAATGATCCTGAATCTGTGCTTGGAGCAGGTAGCGGTAATCACACTCTTCAAACTCCTGATTGCACCGATCACAGACCCACCTCGATCCTGACTTTGTCACTTTCTTGTTACACTGTCTATCTCCAATCATCAATGGGCAAGCCGTGTAGCAGAAGTTATCGGTTTTGACAAAAGAGATGGTTGCTCTAACTGTAACCCAGTCAGGTTTCTCTGATCTACCAAGACCCTCATCCTTTATCTGAGCAATGGTTTTGCGGTTACTACTTTTTCCACCAACAGGTATGATATCTCTAGAGATAGAGGGTGCAGCAGTGTCTTTCCCCCCTTGAATAAACCACTCATTCAGACTATAACCTTCAGGAATATCAGGGTTTATAAATAGCTGAGTTGAAGAGATGGTACCCACAGATTTCCCACTGAAATCATTGACTTTTGCAGCCTTCACAGCCAGAACAGGGAAGTTCCCAGAATCAAACAATTCTTGGAGCTGCTGGCCTTCTCGATTGCAAAAGTCTCCCCATAGTGTTAACTCAATGCTCTTCCCAGAAGTATCTTTCATATGAATAACTCTTCTCTGTGTCTCCATCCCATTCTTCCTCAAGATGGTGACTGAAGGGTTTACTGCTATCACCATGCCAATGACGTCAAATATTGAATTGTTCTCTGCACTCTCAATTTCACTTATAGGTCTGAAGCAAAACTGCTGCTTGGGTATTGACACATCCTCATCTGGGCAAACGTCAACAGTAGAAGTTGACTCTAGAAAGATCTCCCATTCATTATTCAAATGATTGTAGTTCTTCTGAGCAGGCTTCAGGCTACCCTTAGAAATTAGATAAACTTTCCCAACCTCAATGACATCGTAAAAGCGGTCAACAACAGCATTGAAGCATGTAACACGAATCTCCCCACCATCTGAATCCAGAAGATCAAAGGAGAAAACCTTCCCATCACCCTTAGCATTGTTGTATCTGCGAAGATCACCTTTAGCTGTCACTCTTGCCTTGATAGCCCAGCGCCCCTGGTAAGGATTCAGAGCAGCAATTGGAATAACACGTGTCGGAGCCTCATTCTTCACAATAGGACCATGATTTTTATAACTTGGGGGTGGCTGGTAAGCAGGTTGAACAGTTGGTTTGAAACTTTGAACGTTAGCACTGGCACTTGGGGGTGCTCTGTTGTTATTGACTCTCATAGAAGTAACACCATTGTTACCAGCCACTCCATAAGCAGAATTATTTCCAGCTCCAGAATCCAATCCCACCGGCATCTGTGGATTGCCTATTATGTCACATTCTGGTATGATAGTTTCCATGTTGAGAATTACAATAATCCTGCAGAAACCACGGACTCAGTTCAAATGCTAACACAAACATCTTTTCTTTTTCGGTACAAGAACTATAGCTTGGATGCAAATTCTTTTAGGAATGAACAACTTTAAAACTCTTCTGTTTTCAGCTTATATATCTGCCGCTATTCAATTGGGATTACGCTTCCTTCTACACGACGAGACATTTTCAAATCTAACATAGTTTCATACCTAGTTATCCCTCCTCATCTCCAGTTACGGGAAAATAACAGAAAGGATAAACAAAAACATATTCCTACTCAACAAATAATGCAAACAACATTAACCTAAAACATTATGACTGGTCACCACACCATGGAGGCATGGAGTGTAAACTTTGAAAATATGCAAAAACTCACCACAAAACTCTAAACTATTGAATGTTAGGCAACGTTTTTTTTTTCAAACGCCATAGCACTCATTTTGGAGCTCATTTTGGAGCACATACAATATAGACCCACATCCTTCCCTTCCTAAGGAAAAGAAATCAGGACATCCTATGCTCTAAGGCATTGTAGTGCCTGGATGAAGCTTGAACGATAAGCCCATCCACAGGAAAACAGATGAACCACAGTTTCTCCAACATGTACACATATGATAGTGTCGCTGACATGTTAACGTCCCACACGCACGCACACAAACATATATGTAAGCACCAATACATAAGTAAAAATCTATGAGCCTGTTCATTCAATCCCACTAAAAAGACACCTCTCTAACATATTAGTAACTAAGCACATAGATCAACTGCAATTTTCTACTACACCAAATCCAATTACTGTATTTTTCTATTTTAAAAAAAAAAACAATTACGGGAGTGTAGAAAATTTCCACTTGTTGAAAGTAATTTTGTTCGCAAATGTCCATAATGAGGACGCCATGGCATGACACCTCACCTCACGTAACATAATACAAATCATCAGCACCGTCCCCCCCTCTCTCCCTCCTTACACGCTTTACGCTTACTCCCCCATCTAGACAGTTCACCAAAGCAAAGCTAAGCTATACTAAGTTTAAACAATCCACATTTTTAATGAGTTTACTCCTATAAAAAACACAATCAGAAAAATGAGGCTGTGTCACTAATGACCACATAGAGGGTCCTTAATCAGCCTTTTTCTGTCATTAATACACAGTCTCACGGGTTCACACAAGTTTTTGTGAAACACAATTTGTTCCCGACCACACATTTTGTATGCTTGTCATTAATAAAATATTATCAAGAATCTTCTCATTCAGATAAATTTCTCCTTACAAAAATAAAAGGAGAATTCAAATTAAGCTTCTTGATAATTAAAACACCGAGCACGGCAATTAATTTCAACACTTTCTCCGTCGAGAATTAATTGTCCACTTGCTAATTTAAAGTTAAATCCTCAAATCGACAACTAATACACCTCCAGTTTTTTCTAGTTAAGTTCAATTTTCTCCGGTTAAACAAACAAGACAACAACAGTAGTATTTAATTACACAACAGATGTCGAAATTACCCCTAACCTAGCTAAAGCCAACATTCTCAACATCCTATTATATAATCCATTCATAATTCAACAGCCGTACCATATGTTCCTATTTTTCCATTCATTATCAAGCTAAAACAAACACAAACAACTACAACAACACAACAATTACAATTCTAAATAAAAAAATAAAAGAAAAGAGGGAAAGGGAAAGGGAAATGAAAGTACTTGCGGTTTTGGACAGAGCTACAAATGTATTCAATCAACTGAACAACGGAGCCAAGACGGAGAAGACCAGACTTAACACGGTCATTGAGCTGAGTGGCAATCATAGCTTGGTGAGTTTGGACGCCGTCGGAGATTATCAAACGGAAACGTTCCTGGGAGGGGCTAACCGGTTTGATTTCCAAGACCTGTACTAACGGCCGTGAGTTTATGTCGCCTGATATTATTGAGTTTATTGCGTTGCGTGTTAGGTTTACTGCCATTTTGGAAGGTGGGGGGTGAGGAGAGTGTGGTGGTGGGAAATGAGAGGGGGCAAATGAGAGGGGGTTGGTTTTATAGTTTCTGTTTTGCTTTTAATTTTGGATTTGGGAAAGGGAAAGGGGAGAGGGAAGCTTGTTGTCTACGATTTCGGGTAGCGTTGTGACCGTGAGTGTGTGTGCCTGTGTTGTACGGAGTAGTATTTCCATCCCCAAAATGAAACACACGATGACAAAAAACTTAAAAAAAAGATGACTCGAGTATTCGGTATGAACTTTCCTTTATTTAATTTACAAAACAAAAAAAAAATGTAAATAATAAAACATTGAGCCCTTTACTTTTTTATGAAGTATTTTGTTTAGAACAAGAGAAATAAACAAGTAATCGCTTGTTTGGGTACACCAGCAATTCAATCTACTATTTAATCTCCTCTTTTATCCGGCCACCATTATAGGCTCCTCCGACCACTAGCCATGCACTCTGGAGAATTCATGCTTCTGTTCTGATTGTGGTTAAAACTGACATTGAAAGGTTTATCAAAAACATCTTGACCTCAACCCATTTCCGCAAACTACTAAAAGGAAGGCGTTCTATGATCATAACCAAATGGTTTACCTTGGGATCTTAGGACTATGTAACAATATATGTATGGGTCACATAGACAACTAATTGAGTTATTTTTGGTAGGCATAGACAACAAGTTGATTAAAGTATATGAATATTTTTTTTTTTGAGGGGATACATGATTGTGATTTGTGAGCAAGCCATGAGGTATCCATTACAATAATTCAATCTGTCTACGATTAGTGATCACTCGCACCAAGCTTAGAACGCATCTCCCCTCAAAAAAAAAGGCTTAGAACACATCTCCAGGTTAACCCAAT
Organism: Pharnaceum exiguum; assembly: GCA_900322385.1. Classification (NCBI taxonomy): domain Eukaryota; kingdom Viridiplantae; phylum Streptophyta; class Magnoliopsida; order Caryophyllales; family Molluginaceae; genus Pharnaceum; species Pharnaceum exiguum. Next base: position 78,859 of record ONZK01003207.1, read on the forward strand.
AACTAATGTGCTTGGAGTTAATAAGGCATGCATCTCTCAGCAACGCTACTCTTGCTAGGTAGAATTTGAACACTTGGATGATAATTCTGTTCAACAAATTGTTGACGCAAACAAACTCAGGAGGGATGTACAGCTAGTGACAAATAGAGAAGCAGTTAAAAACTTACCACATGAACAAAACCCCAACAAGGGTGACAAATTTCAATATCTTGTGATAATAAAGGCTGAAAAAAAGAGAGTATTGAGGCAATAGATAGCAAGATTCTTACACTACACCCATAACCTACAAAACTTCAGAAAGCTTTAGTCACAAAGGTCACATGAAAAGACTTAATTCCAACTTTACTAAGACTTGCGACAAGTTTCCCATTGGTTATCAGGTCTAGAACTAGACTAATAAACCATCTTAAACAGGAATGGGATCTACTACATTTTCGACTTCATGAGTCATCACAGCAGCAGCAGGGCTGATGTAGTGGTCATCATCCTTTGGTGGGTGGATAGTAACAAGATCGGGCAGTGGTGTTTGTGGACCCATAACTCCCTTAGGATCCCAGCCGAGCATGATCTTCACCTTGATACCAAGCACTCCCTGCAGAACGATAATACAGATTTCAGACAAGTGAGCATATCAAGAATATGAGAACATACAGAAGCAGCAGCATCGACGATTAGAATTTCAGACAACAGATAGCTGCATATCGATCAGGCGGAAGAACGTCAACTATACCTGTCTGAGGAGAACGTGTCTGATAGCTGAGTCAATGTACTCCTTTACTGGTTGTCCAGATGAGATCATGTATCCGTCCTTGAACTTCATGGATTTGGCACGCTGTGCCCTCAACTTACCACTGACAATGACCTGCCAAACAGTATACACCCAATATGGTTCAGAATATTACAAAATATGCTGAATTTGTGAAGACATCAAAGTAATTAACAAAGAAAAGGTATGAAGATGCAACTGACCTCACAACCCTTGGCACCACTTTCCATGACAAACCTCAATACACCATAGCAAGCCCTGAAAAAACAAGTTGGGAGACATAACAAGATCAGAACAGAACAAGAAAGACAGGCTGAAGAAACACGCAAGTTTGAAGAAAATTGATCATTAATACACAAATTTAGAAACATTGGGCTGCAAATAGATGCAATATTATGGCCCCAGATGGTCAGGTGTGCAAGACATGTCACATTGACAGAACTTTCCAGAACATTATCACTATAGACATCTTCCGACACAATTTGACCGTGGAAAGAAGCCAAGTTGCTTTATAGATGACAATACAATTAATCATTTAAACCCCAAACATTGGGCTACAAGTTCAAACAATGTTATAGCCCCAGGACATCAAATGTGCAAGACATGTCACACTGACAGAATATCCAGAACAATATCATTATCGTCATCTTCCGACACAAATTGACGTGGAAAATAAACCAACTTGCTTTGTAGATGACAACATAATAAATAACTTAAAACTGAACATTGAGTTAGATGGTGAAACAATGTTATAGTTCCAGTAAATCGATTATGCAAGACATGTCACATCGACAAAATTTCCAGAACAATATCACTATTATCATCTTCCGACACAGAATGACCATGGAAAAAGCCAAACTGCTTTAAAGATGACAGAATCAAAAGCACTATATAACCCTGCACATTATCGCAGCTCCAAAAATTCAACCCAAGACTCAATTGTCTGATCGCAAAAAAGTTAATTTGCAAAACCATATGTCACGAGTATGATGAAATAGAGGAATACAATGTCAGTGCAAAAGCCAAAGCATATTGACAACCTAGAATACTTGTGTCAAGGTGACATTCTGGACTAACTGACGATGTTCCTTCAAATATCAAAGACAAGCTGGCATTTTGAAAAAAATACACAGACATCACAAGAAAGTGAGAACTAAGCAATTTGACAGTTAACCATACACTTGAACACACAGCTCCAAGGCAAAGGACCACAACAATTTTAGACAAGATTAAATTACTAAACACATCGTCAATTGGTCTATCACCTCAATAACAGCACAGGAAGATTATATTAACACCAAACCTATCATAATATTTTCAAACGCCTAAAACTGACCCGAAATCAGTCTAAACACAAAGCAATACCATTTAAATAAATCTCAGAGAAGCATATTCATTAATCTCCAAGACATTGAAACCAGAAGACAAGGCAAGGATTTCAAATATATACCTACGAACAGCAAGACCACCGAGGAGCTTGTAACGGAGAGACTCGCACTGAGCAATGGCGCAAAGACCCCTGTTGTTGACCTTCTCAGCAAAAAGCTCAACAGTGTTCTCAGGGAACTTGAACCTCTTCTGCACCAAGGATGTCAGCTCCCTGATTCTCCTTCCCTTGTCACCTGCATTATCAATACCATTAATCCATCAGAGAATCATATCAACAGCCAGCTACACAACTCAAAAACAACAACAATGGGAATAACAAACACCACATTGCAAATAACAAAATCCCACCCACAATACAAATACTAAAATTCATCCTAGAACAATTAATCACTAAATCACAATACGTACAGATCAATAACATTTTAATAAAAAACACACAACACAAACACTTCTTCCAAACACTAATTAATTAGTAAAGCACAAATTTCATTTCCCAGCTAGTAGAAGCATTAACCAAATACAAACAAACCAATCTAAATCAGGTAACCTAAGCATCCATAACTCAAATTAGAGCTAAAAAAGATACCATCAACATAAATACATACAATTTTATAAAACACCAAAATGAACAATACAAAGCATAATAACATTTGTAAAAACACTACCAAAATCAACATAAACATAAACAAATTAACATCTATATCTCAAATCAGAGCTAAAAGACACAAACTTTCACACTTAAACAGGTTAAAAACACCACAAACATAAACAGAATCAATATTAATAAGCAGCAATATCAGAAATATTAACATATGAAATGACAATTACATAAAATAATGCAAAACATTTCCAAAGATCAAAACTTTACACAAACCCACATCTCAAAAAGTGCAAATTAAGCAAAAACAGCAACACCAACATAAAAAAAGTGAACATTTTTAAACAACTCATTTGAGATAATGATCTAGAAATGCAATAATAAAAGAAGAAAAACTAGTAAGAAAATATGAGTGAAGGGCAAAGTGGGAAATATACCGAGGACATTTTGGGTACGAGTAGCACGAATGATGATCTCAGTACGCATAGGAGTGACCCTAACTTCAACACCAGAGTAACCATCTTCAGCAAGCTCACGGGTAAAGATCTCATTCAGTTCAGCGAAGAAGACACCGTCCGCGACGAACTTTCGCTTCTTGCTCATCTGGGTAGCCATGATTGGTTGTGGTTGTAGGGGAGAGGATGGAAGAAGAGAGAGAGAGGAGTGCGAGAGAGCTGCGGATATGTAAAACCCTAGAGACTGTAGGCAAATGAAGGGAACAAGTTATATGCGGTGGGAAATGATAGTTTTAGGGTTTTTTGTATGGGTTGTTCAAGTTTGGGCTATGATTTGAGTGGGTTTCGTGAGAAGATATTGGGCTTTTGGATAGGTGAAAAATTAACATGAACGGCCCAATGAACTAATACAAGAGTGAAAAGACTACTCATCTACTTGAACTCGATTGATAAAACTAGAGCTCGGCTCATGAACAGGCTCAGATTATTTTACAAATAAATTAATAAGTAAATATAAATATGTTGCTTTAAAAAAAAAACGATTTTTTGCGATTTTTTATATGCTTTACTCATGCCTTACTCATACTTGCATGTTTATCCGCGACTTTGGTTTGTGGTTACAATAGTCAACGATTTTTTAGTGCATCGACAAAGAGGTTTTCATAAAGTTTTATGTGGGTCATTCTGGAAATAGTCTCCAATTTTTAGGGAAAGACTGCATATATCAGACCTCCTCAGTAACCCATCTGAGATAGCATATTACAATGAGTGTTGTTGTTTATGTAATTACAACCATTCAACAACTCCAACATTCTTATTAAAAAGGTACAATAAAGGAGTTTTGAACTCGAGCTCAAAAACTCGTGAGCTTTTTAGTTCTAGCTTGAAATCAGGCAAGATTTTAGGCTTGAGCTCGAGCCGAACTTAATTAGATTAGATTGTTTATGAGTTGAGGCTAGTTTGAACTTAAAAGTTTGGCGAGCTTTGCACCCGAGCCGACCTCATAAGAAAAGTTACCTGCCGAAGCTGACAATATTATTTGCAATTGAAAGACTAGTTACAACTTTACAGGGTTAAATTGCTTGGCCTTCTCAAATTCTCGTTCTCATGCAATTTAAGCAGAGTAACTCCATAGAAACGGTCATCACATAATTCCATCTAAATCATAGGTTCAAACTTACACATCAATACACAGATCACCAGCTCCCTCACAGTAGCCTCCAAACTGGAAAGCTGAATGTTTCTGCTCACCAAAATCTGAAATTGCTCATTTTTAGGGAGGAAATCCATACTCAAGCAAGTTGGATCATGAAACTCTCATTTTATCCAAATTACACAATAAACAAGAGAAGAAAAAATGGTTTGCCTTTCTTCTTTTTAGAATTTCAGTCTACTCCCTGCTCCCTTTCTCCCGCCTCCACTTGAATAGACCTCACACAATTAATGACCCAACGGATCAATATATAGCATACATTGCACGGACAAATACAAACATCATCCATCAGAAGAACTTACAAACAATATGATCATCAGCCACAAAACTTCTGCTTGAAACCATCAAAGAGTCTGAGGCCTGAGCACTCTCCTTGCAACATACAGAAAGAAGAGAGTAGCTAAGTAGCTAACAACATCTGCAGTTTATGGTCCATCATACTTAGCTAACAACATCTGCAGTTTATGGTCCATCATACTCAGTTTCTCAATCCTTTTTTTTTCTCAGGATATATTCAAAATGGCAAACCTTATTCCCCAAACCACCATTCATTCTGGTACATCTATGCATGAACATCCATCGTACACAGGTTGCCCTCCTAATAATTCGATACGCATTCTCAAGAGTCAAGACCTGTTCCAGTAATTCTCAGGAAGATAAAAGAAGTGCTGCAAAGTGGCAAGGCTGCAGACTTTTTGATTTCCAAAACTTGCATATTAAGTTTAAGCACAAATACCTACCGGATGTGATAGGTTCACTTTCCTTCAATTCAGACTTCAACCCCCAAGGCCCCAACCACTATTACCGATTAACCATAAAATACAAAGACACCTGAAGGATACTATATGAAATAACACCACTAAATCGCCTATGATTGAATAATACAGTAGGGATTTAAAAAGTCTACACTGGACTCTGATACCCTTGTAGGACAGTTTTTTTTCAGTGATAAATAAAGGAATCTGGCCACTCATCTCGAGTGGATATCCAGATTAAGATGTACACAGTACAAGTAGAAGTGATAAATGACACATGCCGCCATCCCGGCATGCCTACTTCCAATCACCTCCAAAACTCAAAAAGTGATGCACTGACAAGATAAAGCAGGAGACACGTCAATATGGACAGATTGGCCACCGCAAACTCACGCCAATCTTCCCGCTGGTTCTTGAGTATGTCTCTTCCAGTGATAAATTTATCGTTTCAAAGTCACATTTAACTAGGAAGAACGACCAAACTCAGACAAGTACCAAATTCCATCAGAAAGCAAATGCATAATGCGAAAGAAAATATCTTCACCGTTTGCATATTCTTTACAAAGACTGCAGAACATTGCCAATATCCAAATGCACAGAGAACTCCCAAATACGCACAGAAGAAATTCGCTACTGGAGGGGACAATACTTTTATTGCTAATTGGTCGGCCTTCTCGTATTCTCGTTCTCAAACATTTTAAAACGATCAAGTAACACCGTAGAAATGGACAACTCAGAAAAATCTAACTGAAGCGAAGGTTCATAGTCACGGATCAATACTCCATAACCACCTCCCTCACAGTAGCTACAAACACAAACAGCCCCTCCAAAGTCCAAAGTCCACAGTCCAAAGTCCCTAAGCTGAATATTTCTGCTCACCAAATCTTGATATGCACATTTCAGGACAAAAATCCAAACTCAACAGTTGGATCATAAAACTCCCCTTCTATCCGAGTTCAACATCGGAATACACCTGACACAGGACAATTAATGTCCCAACAATTCATTGTCCACACAACTACAAACATCATCCATCAGATGAACTTGAAAACAACATGATCATGTTCAAGAAAACTTCTACGACACTATCATCAAGAGTCTGAGTACTCTTCTAAAAACATACATGAAAAAAAGTGCAACTAAGTAGGCTAACAACATCTGTTTTTTTTTTTACTCAGTTTTTCAATCTCTATTCTTTTCAGGCTATTTTTTGAAAAAGCTAACCTTAATTCCCATATCCCCATTCTGAAGTAAACAGAGCATATCTTAAATGCGCATTTATGCATGAACATCCATTGTACACAGTACGCCTTCTAATAATTATATATATGCATCCTCAATTCTCCAAGACCTAGTAGTTCTGAGGAAGATGAAGAAGTATTGCAAAGTAACAAAGCTGCAGACTTTTTGATTTCTGAATCTTACATATAAAAGGAAGCTTGAGCACAAATGCCGACCCACGTGATATGTTCACTTTTCTTCAATTCAGACCTCCACCCCCAAGGCCCCAACCACCATTATACTAACAAAAGAATACGTTGCTGTGATCCCTGGCACTCCACCTGAAGGATTGTGCAGGCAACAACACTTTCACACTACTAAATCACCTTTTAAGTCCTTAACCCAACAAAAAAACTACATAGAGTTCTGATACCCATGTACAACAGTTAAACAAGTTAACCATGAAGTTATCTGCTGTAAATTTCATCATCCAGCCGATGAGGCTTATAAGCACAAAATGCAAGACAAGATAAGGAAAATCGGAAGCCAAGAAAATGCACAAGGCTCAAACCATTTTAGCACCACAAAGAATTAACAAGTAGACAACAATCTCAAACATAGAATCTCATTGCTCAATATATTATTAGTCACAAAAGCAACATTAGAAAGCAGTCAAATTAGGCTACCCACCAACATCAAGCAAATACCACAATATTTCATCCTGAGAACAGCTTACATTCATAAACTAGAATTTTGAGCATTTGGAACCACATAATCAACAATAACAAGGCTATCAATATACTCCCTAACCTTATCCTTCTCATCTGCAACCTCCACATTCCCTCCAACTTTCTCCAACTCTTCGACCCCTGAAAACACCCCAATCGACGCAATCGAAAACCCTTTTGCCCTGGCCGAGAAATTCTCCCCAAAGCTCAACTGCTCAATCCCACTCACTTTCTCTTTCAATCCGCCAACAACACCAAGCACTTCCCCTTTCTCTTGTTCCCCCAACTCTTCCTTCAGCTTCACAAATTGGACACGCATAGCGGACCCAGGCTTGACTCCAATTGGCCCGCTCAGTCCCTCCTGGGCAACCCAGTCGACCGCCATAATATCTTCACAGATGGGTAACACATTGCCCTTGACCACACTCATGTGTGCATCATGGACTGTGTACTCTCCCAAAGCTTCCTTGGTGGGGTACCGGCTGTGCAGCATGTGGGTGAAGGTTAGTGGGGAGCGTGATCGGACCTCATACACTGGACCCGCCGTCAGGGTCAGCACCTGTCAATACAACCACACATTGGTCTCAATAGTTACAACAACATCGCAAATGTAATCCCGAGAGTACCATGTACTTATTGTCCTGTTTTTGTGTAGATAATATAAGCTCATAATACTAATGGATGGTCAACTACCATCCCGAACACCTTCATGCTTTAATTTATGTTAAATGTTCTACTTTGTCAAAAGAAAATAATATAAGCTCATAATAACGACCTGACCTATACATCTTTACAATACTACTATAGTGCAATACCATGTTGGCATGTTGCCTATTTCATTTCATTGAGTTCCTTTCTTTACACTAACATTCCTTCTCACCGTCACCGTCATCCAAATATTTCTTTTCTTTCCAATTTACAGTGGGACCTTTTCAATGAACACGACTAGATATTATCATCAAAACTTATTACGCTCACAAGTTACCTCATTAACCACATAAAACAAACAAAATTGTCAATTTAGAATAAAGTGATTCACAACTACAACTATTATTAAACTAGTTTGACTACAACAACAAAAACAACAATAACAACAACAACAACTGATTTCCAAGATTGACCCTAAATGCATTGTTGCATTGAAGTACTAACTTCCAGCAACTTCACTTTAAAAAGAAGAAGAAGTACTCGAAAGGTGAAAGAGGGAGATAATTCTTTCAATGACTTCATCGGTAGTCTACGAAATTAAACTAGTTTGACTATTTACTAAACTTATCAATGAATACTAATTGACAGTAGTGGTCAACTCATCAAAGTCAGCCTCAAAAATCAAAATGGACTATCAATTAGAAAGTACACAAACTAACTAAATGATGGTATTATTGTACACCACATTATTTCTATTAGAATTATGTTCTATGTCAATTAATCAATTTCTAGCTCTAATAATAATACAAAAAGCTATATGACAATAAACCCACAAAAGAGAAAAGGGAAAGAAAGAGGTACCATGGGAAGAGAGGAGAGGTTGTTGAGACCGGAGATCATGGAGTTGACTAAAGAAGGGTCAGTATCGGGTTTGACTTTGAAGAGGACGATGTGTTCGATGGGTGGTTGGGTAAGTGAGACATTGGAGGAGTCAGAGGCAGACATCTTGAGTGATGATGAGAGAGAGTGGAGTCGTCGGGGTCTGAAATATTGGGAGGAGAATGAGGGTGCGGTCAGCAGTGGGCGTGCGCTACAACTTAGCTTAAGCATCGTATTTCTTTGCCTTTTCTGCCTTTTTGTGTTTTGATTTGATGCGTGCGAGTTGTGTGGTGGTGTGTGGCTTATTGTTGAGTTGTTGACTATGAGTGAAATGTGTGTGATTACCGATTTTAGTGATTAGTGAATGCTAGGTGATTATTTGTAGGGTGATCTCGCTGTCAAGACAGCAAAAGGGTGAGCGAGTGTGAGGATCGTGGAGGCATGTATGATTAGGACATTCTAACAAATGGTTTCAATCAAAAATTGCAAGTGTGAATAACGCTGATCATTATAGAACAGAGTAAGCCACAACAGGCTGTCAAATAAGTGTATGCTTCCTGAGAGGCTTGGATGGCATCTTCTACCCGCAGAGTTCCCCCCTTTTATTTTGTATATGTATATAGTTGAACATGACAAATTGACAATCCCCTACGTTGAGCTTTGCTTCTTTCTTTGCATCTTCTTTAATTTGTGGCTTGAATACTCACAAATACAGCTGCCCAACGATAATTGTGTTGATTAGGAGTCAATTGATAATGTTCGCAAAGCAAGAGCCCGAGAGGAGCTCCTGAGGAAAAAATTAAGAACTCATGAAAAGGATAAAAGGAGAGAAAAAGAAAACCGTCAAAAGAGTAATATGATTTCAGGAATTTCTATGTTAAATAAAGAGATGGTATCTGTTGTTGATTCCATTGCAGCAGTCAGACAAAGCAGCTAACTAACTTGAAATCAACAGTAAATTGCTCATATTTATACAGTTCTGGCAAGGTAGATGATTGTCCTTGTCCTTTTATGCACTTTCTTGGAATGTATTGGACCGTGAAAGAGCAGTTGGCTTTGCTTGCAATGGTTCTTTGGCTTTAGACATCTCAGCATTTCCTACACTTTGAGATTGAAAAGCCTTGAACATGCCCCCTTTTGAAATAGGTTTGCTTTTTCCACGGTTTGATTCCCATAGTACTCCATAAAAAACTCTTTGCTATTTCGACGAGGTCGTCTATTCTCATAGTTGATTCTTCTTACCATTCTTTTCATCTAGGGGATTCGGATCCCTTAAATGCTTTCCCATAGGCGAAGTATTACCGAAGGCACTATTTCCTAAAGGAGACAAATTTCCAGCATTAGCATCCCACCCCCAACACATGGGAGAAACCAATGGGATGGTGACATTAGGCACGCAGAAGCCAGGGACCATTGCCATTCCTGAGGAATAAGGAAAAAAATGTGGTACCATTAGCACCTCCATAAGTCATACCATTCCAACCAACATTTCAGGGAAATGGTGCAGGACGTGGAATATCCCTCAATTTCGAGTTGAGCATGGTGTACCCTCAACTTTCAAATTTTGTTTACCCGGTAACCACACTAATAACGGAGCTATAGGGGCGTTTATTTTTTTATGACACGGCATGCATTGGTTGGTCAAGTCAATTGTGTAATGACTTATTTACCCTTGTTAAAAATACCTAGTTAAATTTATTTTCTTATTTCTTTCCTTAGAAATGTCCGACCCCTCACTCCCTCTGTCTCCTTACCCTCAAGTAGGGATGTCAACGGGTCGGGTCTGGGTCGGGTTCAGCCATACCCGGATCCGTTAAGGGTATAGACCCTTAAACCCATACCCTACCCATTACCCGTCGGGCCTAGAAAATTTAGACCCTTACCCGGACTTGTGGGTCCTTAACGGGTCTTTTTGTTATTTTCCATTTTAAACTATTTCCAATTATGATTAAAATTTTAAACTAATTTCGATCATTTAAATATGACAAATTTGCACAACGAAAATTACTGGCCTGAAGAAAAGAAATATTCAAACCACCGTGTGATTCTACAATTACAAGTTCTGTCTAATTCAAACTACCCTGCTGCGATGTGTTCGATCTGGGCATAACACTCGTGTACTTCATCGATGTGGCTGTCCAGATCTGGGCGGTCAGCTTGCGGGTGAAGCAAAGAGTGAAGTGAGGAGAGTGTGTTAGTGAAGAAAAGAGAGGAGAAACCGAGAAAAGGAATTGAGAGGCACTGGCTGAAACTTGAGAGTGAGCCAATGAGGGAAAGGAAAGAGAAGAAAAGGGGGCAGTGAGGGAGTATGCGGCGAGGGATGAAGTGAGGAACAAATGAAATTTTAGGGTAGGTGAGTTTTATCTCATCAGTACTTTTGTACTCAGTATAGTCAGTAGACACTTAGACAGCGACATACTAGCATTTTTTTCTTTTTCTTTTTAATCGGGTAAACGGGTAGGGGTCTCGGGTCTGAAACTAAGACCCTACCCATACCCGATTAATCTTAACGGGTCTCAGACCCTACAAAAAAATTAAACCCATACCCTATATAATCGGGTAGAGTCTAACGGGTGTGGATAAGATCCGGGTCCCATTAACATCCCTACCCTCAAGGCCTCAAAATGTGATCTTTTGCATCAATTCATCACCATCAAGACATCAACCCCCATTATCCTATCACACAAGCTAAGCGAGCAGCCCAATTGATATGAGAAAGGCCCGTATAGCAATAGCAATAGCAAAGCCCAAGCAGCCTTTCCACTGAGTATTATTATTTTATTTTAGAAAGAAAAGAAAAGGCAGTTTTAGGCCGTGCCCTATGAATTAAAGTCATTTCTCAGAACATCCTTCCTGAGCCACTCACACATACGGTCTGGTCATACGACAACCCTCTTTCTCTCCACCAAACCCCAACCCCAACCCCCTCTCTCTGATAGAATTATTGCTGCGGCGAATATTGATTGTAATCCTATCACCGCGTCTGCTAATATCAGCAGGTCAATTTACCAAATCCCTTCTTTCATTATTTTGCACTCCTCTCAATTTCGATGGTCCATCTGTTTGTTTGTTTGTTTGTTTGTTTAATTTTAGGGATCATGCATGCATGCCAGTTGTAGCTGGTGCTGATAAATAAATATCTCTATATGTAGTGTTAGTTAGGGTTAGGGTAGGTGTAGTGTGGTATGGATACGGTGCAATATTAATTTTGGGTCTTAATTATTTTTTTCTTGTTTTGTTTTGTTTGGTTCTTTGTCCGTGGTAACTTTCATTCATTAGGTGGAGGTGGTCATGGATAAGAAGCTCAGAGACCTGGCTTCAACCTTTCCGGAGAAGTGCTTTTTTCCCCCTGTTGTTGACGACGACGACCCGGATACTTGGCGGGTTGAGGAAGCCGGACCGAAAAGACCCAAGATAGATGACAAGGCAATTGCATTCGCGGCAAGGGAGTTTGAGGATTTGTCTATTTATGAGATTACTCATCCTCCTGATGATATGCCTTTGAATCTAAGCGAATTGGGCTTTGATTCTGGACCCCCAGAAGTAGGCTCACCGTTTGATGTTCTGCGTCTTTTATCCCTACAGCCTAAGGGTGGTGATCAGGCTCTCCTCGTCCGCAGCGGTGGTGAGACCGCGACTGTTGAGGAGGCTCTTGGCAACAAAAGGTACATCTTGCTTTGCTGTGTTTTCGTGCCCCTCCTGACTTCCGACGGGTTTAACCTTCAAAGCATTTCTAATGCTACCACTGAGCTCCTTGAGCTACATGGTGCTGATTTCGTTGGAACTGTGATTGTTCCTCATATGCTCCCCGGGTGGGAGAAAAACAAGGGCTCTTTCGATCGCTTTGTTGCTGCATTTCCTAGCTGTTTTTATGTCCCGTTCGAGGATAAAGAACGTCGTGACTTGATAAGCATGGCGGTTGACCTTTTTAAATGCTCTCTGGTTTCCACCACTATCGTTGTTGAACGTACTTCTCGTCTGGTTCTCCTAGATAATGATCTTACTGTTTACTTTGCTGCCTGGGGAGCTGCACTCTACCCTTTCACATCTCAGAGAATAAGCGAACTCAGTTCAAGGCTAATCAATCCAGAGCGCCGATACTCTCTAGAGTATCTACTCGACTGCTCCTCTTCCCATTCCTTTGAACGCTTGTCCGGGGATCGCGTGAAGGTTTCCGATCTTCGTGACAAGTTTGTTGGGCTGTACTTCTATGTTACCGGAAGGGACTCTATCCACTTGGTTCGTAAAGCTTACAACCGCTATAAAGATAAAGGCTTGGAGATCCTTGTCGTTCCAATGCCCATCATCAAAGGGGAAGACCCCATTCTCTTTCAACTTACCATTGAGCGTGCCTTGGGGAATTTTGGTGAAAAAGAATGGCTTCTTTTGCCATTCAAAGACTCCACCAGTCGGAAATTGTTATTTTTGTTCTGTCAAGAGAATGATCGTTTCGCCATCATGGACCCTCACAGGAAGGTTGTGGATCTTTATGGCCTGGAAGTTATGAGAGCATTCGATGTTGATACTTTTCCTTACGACAGAGAGAAGATCATTCGGACAAAAGTCGAGAAGTTTGTTGGTTTAACTTTGAGATCATTGTTGGTCAAGTCTCCTCTTTACCGCAATAATAAACTCAGTGACGTATTCTCGGTAGATACGCTTGATGCAGACGTTGTTTTTGTATACTTTACTGAGGAAGAGGGAGGTTGTAGATATCTGGAGAAGCTGAAGGAGTCAATGGATGAGCTAAGAGCTCTCGGGCCTGAAGTTAAATTTGAAGTTGTTGTAGTCCTTTGGGGACGGATTTCCTCTTTTGGCAAAACTAGTAAGTCCATTTTGAAGAATGAATCATGGCTTGTATGCCGTGTTGATGGAGATAAGAAACCACCGAGGGCGGTGGCGGAATTGGCTTCTGATAAGAGTGTTTTTACACGAGGAGGGTTGCTTGGGTTTTGCAATGGCGAGTTGCATGCGATTGATCTTTGTGGGGTGCATTCAATGTTGGAGTCAAAGTCACCTGATGAGCGCTATAAGTCTTTGAGGCGACAAGTGATAACATGTATGGTTGGTGGTGGACTACGCTTCATGGATGCGGATGATTTGAAGCCCTATAATCTGGAATAGTAAGTTCTTTTGAATGTTCTTTGGATGA
>ONZK01003207.1:109443-123403 GCA_900322385.1 Pharnaceum exiguum
TAGAATGGGTAGGTGGACTAGAGAACTTGCTTGATGAACTGTAGGATAGATGACGGGCCTAAACCCCGCAAGTTGGTTACACCAACTTTGGTTGTCAGCTGTTATATGATTATGTGATGAGACTACAACGTGATATTTAAGTTGTATGTTATATATATGTCATTGCTGACTATTATGATTACCTACAGTAGGATATGTTTATATCATTGTGTTGATTTTGAGTATCCATTGTATGAAGAATATGCTAACTTGGTTTAAGATCAATATGCATGATTACAACTGTTGAATGGATATGGATATGCCTATGATGGCTTTTGTAACCAATGTTGATATTGGTAATTGGAAATGTTTAAATACGTAGACATGAGGTAAAGCCTCACCTGCATGGTTATTAAAATGGAAATGTTATGGTTGAGCCTTATGTGTTAGTTGAACCCATTTCCTAATTTGTAAACAACGTACATTGTAAGGATTGTTTGATCTTGTCTGAAGCCCCGGTGGTTGGCCACACAGGGATAATCCTTACAGGAGATTTTAGAAACCATTTGGCAACTTGCCAATATGGGCTTTTGTAGGGTCATATAACACCCTGGGTCATATAACACCCTAGTCGTTCTGAAAGGTCATATAACACCCTAGGAGAGTATGATCATACTTAGACTCGTTTTGGAGGACAGCTAACTTGAAGAGGCGCACCATGGGCGTTCTCGAACCTTTGTTGCCATTGATGTTTGCTTTCCAAACCTTAAACCATTAATGGACTTGTGTCCTCTAAAATGATTAAAGAACTTTGATTATATATATTCCGCTGCATAGTTACTACTTTGATATATTATGTGATTATATGTTATCCATAAGTGAACCTATGTGGTGTGAAGCATGTTATATGGTTTACAGCTTTCGCATGCTTGCAGAAGACCGATAGGTGTGTGCTTGTGGTAGGGTATAGTTAATATGGGTTAATGAGTTGTCAAACCCACCCCGTTGTTGTTGTTGACATTTTACAGGTATTATTCACACGTGTGAGAATTCTGGAAGGACGACTATTGATCACGATTATCTGTAATAGTCTAGATCACTTTTAGTTATTTGGGATTTAAAGACCGTTGTTATCGTTATTATTTATTTCTACAATCTGCTTAGCATATCTCTAGTTATGCGATTCTATATATAGGGATTCATGGATAGACTTATGTTGCAGTAACGCCTGTTGGGAACTTTGGGGTAGAATCTCGAAGGCTCTACTATATTTATACTCATTTCTATTATTATATTGCATTATTTAATATCTTTTATCCAGGGTATCCATCGGGGTGTTACAAAATGGTATCAGATCTTTAGGTTTACGGGTTTTTAGCATGGGTTAGTGTCTAAAAAGATTAGAATTGAACTAAAATTGGAAAAGCCGAGTTGAGCGCAGTCACGTGGCGCACCTATAGGTAGATGTGGGATTAGTTTTTCAAAAAGTCGTCACCACAAGAAGTGAACGGGGCCGGCTATTTCCTTACCAATCCTATATAAACCTTGTTTATGATTTATTCTTTTCTCCTATATATTTCTTTGCATTTCCAAGGAGTTGGTTTTAGTTGATGTTGTCCATTTTTGGTACAATATAGATTAAAGTGGGGGAGACCAGGAAGGAGATAGCACATTGGTTTTTCAGAAAGTTGTCATCACGAGGGGTAGCTATTCTAGGTTTTCTTTTCCCAACCTCAATAACTATGTAAACCTTGTTCTTGATTAAGTCTTTTCTCTTTTCCCGTGCACATTTCTTTGTTCATATGCTATCTATTCTTGGTCCATTAGGGATAAAGTTTGCATCCTTTAGTGGAAAAGAAGGGGAAGGGGAGAAGGTACATTAGATGGTCTAAATACTGCCATTTTGGTCCAATGTGCAGGTATCAAAAACAGGTACACCATCAACATTCTACAAAGCAAAAACTTGAGGAAGGTACAAAATAAGACCCTTTCTCCAAACCTAACACTGCTGGAAAAGATGAAGGCCATACCCAAAATCAATCTGATTACGTTGGGAAGGGCATAAACCAAGAAACTTACCGAGAAGACAATACCTTGGACAAAAGAAACGAAGACAATGTCACAAGAAAAATTTATTTACAACAAACAACAAATACGTATATATTGAGCACAATGTTATGAACTACAATTTTAAGCCCGTTGAAATATCTCATCTTTACATTACATAATATACAATTACCAACAGACTACCAAATCATGATTAAATAATACACAAGCCAATATTCAACTAATAACTAATGTACCTTCCCATTTCTCAATATGAAATTAACATCAAAATAAAAACTTCTTATGTGACTACCTCCAAACTTATGGTCTAAATTGTAATCACAAAACCCTGACAACCTCCTCAACAAATTGTATCCCAAATACACTTCTTATGGAACCAGCAGCACTTTCTTTGTGCTCACCTACCAACCCCATTTCGCAACACCTTCATCAACACAACATTCAACCATAATATACACCCTCAAAATTCGGACCCCTTTAATTAACATAACAATACTCAATGCGCTTCAAAGATGCAGCCCAAACCTTAACAAAAATGTACACAAACACAACATCAGGCCCATATACCTCTAACCCACAACAAAGAATAAAGGACCACAGGAATTTGGTGTCCAATACACCTAGCCTTAATGGCAAAGCCACTTAACATAATATGGGGTATTCCTTAAACAACAAAAATATATGGATACCTATAACTACATTTATTGAAACTACAACTAAATACATCTTAAAAATTAATTAATCGACAGATCTAACCTCCAACTATTTTAGGAAGCAATGGCAAAATACAATATATACTAGCCCACTCTAATATCAAACAACAATTCGACTCGAAAGGTCACATGCACCATCTTCCTCGCCAACTAACAAAGTCTTGCTTCAACAAACACACCAAGCCACCTCCGCCAAACCAACATCACCCAAACATACTGTCGCGTGGTGCCCACTACTAGTTCTCATAAGTGGCCATGGTAGGACATGCATATTAGTCTACTAATCTCCTTTAACACTATGGACTGTTTGTCACGACCCTTGCCCTTTTGATGCCTCTTTTGTTAGATTATCAATTATATGATATGAGTACATCGCAAGTGGATTTCTTAATTAAAATTAATAATTAAAATTCAGCAGTTGTATTGACATGTCACACGGCCACAGATAGAAGAGAAGCCGTCGATTGAAATGTCTACTACTCTACTGTGTGCCATTGTTATTTAGGATAATTGTGTATTTCTTAATTAAAATTTAATAATCAAAATTCAGTAGTTATATTGACAGGACACACGGCCAGGAGCAGAAGAGAAGCGGTTCTATTGATTTGTCTACTGTGTGGCATTGTTATTTAGGAGAATCGTGTTTCATCTCTTATTATGTATTTTCACAACAATTTTATTGATATCAGGTCAATTTACCAAATCCCTTCTTTCCCTATGAATTAATAAGTCATTTCCCAGAACATCCTTCCTGAGCCACCCACACATACATACGGTCTGGTCATACCACAACCCCTCTTTCTCTCCCCCCTCCCCCCCCAAACCCCAACCCCCTCTTTCTGATAAAATTATTGCTGCGGCGAATATTGATTGTAATCCTATCACCGCGTCTGCTAATGTCAGGTCCATTTACCAAATCCCGTCTTTCATTGTTTTGTTTGGTTCTTTGTCCGTGGTAACTTTCATTCATTAGGTGGAGGTGGTCATGGATAAGAAGCTCAGAGACCTGGCTTCAACTACTCCGGAGGAGTGCTTTTTTCCCCCTGTTGTTGACGACGACCCGGATACTTGGCGGGTTGAGGAAGCGGGACCAAAAAGACCCAAGATAAATGACAAGGCAATTGCATTTGCGGCAAGGGAGTTTGAGAAGTTGTCTATTCCTGAAATTACTAAACCTCCTGATCATATGCCTTCCGATCAAACTCTAAGGGAATTGGGCTTTGATTCTGGACCCCCAATAGCAGGCTCACCGTTTGATATTCTGGGTCTTTTATCTTTACAGCCTAAGGGTGATCAGGGTCAGGCTCTCCTCGTCCGCAGCGGCGGTGAGACCGCGACTGTTGAGGAGGCTCTTGGCAACAAAAAGTACATCTTGCTTTGCTGTGTTTTCGTTCCCCTCCTGACTTCCGACGGGTTTCACCTGCGAAGCATTTCTAATGCTACCACTGAGCTCCTTGAGCTACATGGTGCTGATTTCGTCGGAACTGTGATCGTTCCTTACATGCTCCCCGGGTGGGAGAAAAACAAGGGCTCTTTTGATCGCTTTGTCGCCGCATTTCCTAGCTGTTTTTATGTCCCGTTCGAGGATAAAGAACGTCGTGACTTGATAAGCGTGGCTGTTAACCTTTTCAAATGCTTTCTGGTTTCCACCACTATCGTTGTTGAACGTACTTCTCGTGTGCTTCTCCTAAGGAATGATCTTACTGCCCACTTTGGTGCTTGGGGAGCTGCACTCTACCCCTTCACCCCTGAGAGAGTAACTCAACTCAGTAAAAGGCTAATCAATCCAGGGCGCGGATACTCTCTAGAGTATCTACTCGACTGCTCCTCATCCCACGTCTTTGAACGCTTGTCCGGGGAACGCGTTAAGGTTTCCGATTTTCGTCACAAGTTTGTTGGGCTGTACTTTTATATTACCGGAAGGGACTCTATCCACTCGCTTAAAGAAGCATACACCCGCTATAAAGCTGAAGGTCTCGAGATCCTTGTCGTTCCAATGCCCATCATCAAAGGTCATGACCCCGATCTCTTTCAACAAATCGTCGAGCGCGCCTTGAGAGAGTTCGGTTGTCTAGAATGGTTTCTTTTGCCCTTCAAAGACTCCACCAGCCGGAAGTTGTTGTTTCTGTTCGCTCAGGGCAAAGATCGTTTCGTCATCATGGACCCTCGGAGGAAGGTTGTGGATCGTTACTGCCTGGAAGTTATGAGAGCATTTGGTGATGATACTTTTCCTTACGACAGAGACCAGATCATTCGGACTAAAGTCAGGAAGTATGGTGGTTTAACTTTGAGCTCATTGTTGGCCAAATCCTCTCTTTACCGCAACAATAAACTCAGCGACTTCTTCTCAGCAGATAAGCTTGTTGCGGATATTGTTTTTGTATGCTTTACCGAGGAAGACGGAGGTTGTAGGTATCTGGAGAAGCTGAAGGAGTCAATTGATGAGCTAAGAGCTCTCGGGCCTCAAGTTAAATTTGAAGTTGTTGTTGTCCTTTGGGCACCATGTTCCTTAATTGCCAAAACTAGCAAGTCCATTCTGAAGAAAGAATCATGGCTTATATGCCGTGTTGATGGGAATGGGAAACCACCTAGCGCGGTGGTGGAATTGGCTTCCGATAAGAGTGTCTTTCCACGAGGAGGGTTCCTTGGGTTTGTCTACGGCCAGCTGCGTGCCATTGATCTTTGTGGGGTGCACTCAATGTTGGAGTCAATGTCACCTGATGAGCGCTACGAGTCTTTCAGGCTACAAGTGATAAAATGTATGGTTAGTGGTGGACTACACTTCATGGACGTGGATGATAAGCCCTATAATTTGGAATAGTAAGTTCTTTTGAATGTTGCTTGCTTGTTTTTCTTCTTCTCTCACTGTGTTCAATATACTTTCCATTCTTTTTTAACTTTGATGCTAAGTGTACTGCGTAGTGCTTTTCAGTTTTAAAAAAAGGGGACCAAAGGGGGGAGGGGGGGTTGGTGTATATCATGTGATCATTATGCGTTGGCTTTTGCCCAAAGATTTCTATGACAGGTTCCAATTGCCCAAAGAATGTCAAGAGGGCTATGGCTTAAGTTTAGCTGGGCAATGTGGATGGGTGATAGACCAGGCTTTTCTCTCGCAAATGTAATGTGATAGAGAGAAATGTATGCTATTGGGTCTATCTAGGCTTTGTGGTGGTGGTAATGTTTGTTTCTTTTTCTTGTTAGAGTGTTCAGACCGAAATTGTGTTTGTTTGTATTTATGAATCCCAAATGAGAATACAAGTAATAGTGTGCTCTGAACCTCGAATAGAAAATGGGATTTGAACAAGGAATGGTTGCAGTCGTGATTTGGAAAGGCCGAAATGCGTAATTTCTTGTAAAGATTGAGCACCATTTCTTTTTCCTTCTGATTTTGCTAAATGAAGAGGCTGAAATTTGAATCTTTCCTAGAAGGTTTCAAATTTAAGCTGAATGATAGTTGAGCATCTAATTAGGTGAAAATTGTTTGTTTAATTTTTGGTTCGGGATGTAAAAAAACTTCTCTGGTAATGGAAATTAATTTTATCCAAAAAAGAAGAAGAATAGAAAGTCCTTTCACTCAAATGGCTGGGGTCAGGGTATCTGTTCTGCTCTTCCACTTGTCTGTTATGGAGCAAAGTTATGTTTAATCTGGCATTGGTTTTTTTGAAATTGATTTTTTTTCAGTAGACACTTCGAAATAGAGGACACTTACTGGAATGAAGCTAGTGGTTAAATGTTTTTTTTTAAAGTTGTGATGCAGATACCGAAGGAAGTTGTGGTTCGGAAAGATATGTCCAGCGAATCCAGATTGGTGCTTGATCTTGGAGTCAGGTCTGATCGTGGCCAAGTTACGAGGGAGCTCAAAAGTTTAGTGACATACAGCATGGTGAATAGGTGATGCATTGACTTTTATAATTTTATCAAATAACCTCTTTTGTGTTGTGGCGGCTGGAGCTTCAAAACTAGGCTATGTTGTAAAGGAAGCTCCTTTGAAGTCAGACCTGTTAAGATATTTACTACTCATATATCTTCCACTAGTATGCGTGTAAATTGGCCAGAGTTTGGTGTATGTATGGCTTCTTAGTACCTTTTCTATTCTCTTAGGTAGTTAAAGCTGCTCATGAAAGAAGAAGGGCACAGTCCAATCAAGAGAATGGGAAGAGTGTTCATTGAAGCTGCAAAGAATTGGCGTGTTACGCCTTCTGTGACCGTGGATAATGAAGCTGCTCAAGGAACCCAATCAACCCACTGATGCATGTCAACAATTCAGGTAATGGAAATTACTTATATAGCAGTACAGCACCATTTAGCAATTCTAAATTATATCTCTTATTTAGCTAACTGATCTGTGTGGATCAAGTCGGAGAACTTAGTTTCTCAGTTGTTCCTGTAGAGACCATACTGAAATTTAAGGCCTTGAATAGTTGAATGGCACTGATCACTGAGTATTGAAGACAGATTATGTACAGGCCGTGTTGTTCTGGTACTTTTCAAAGCAGTTTGACAGAGTCCTAAATTTTTGGGTAATTTCCATTCAGCCTAAATCAATGTCAAGTAGAACTATAGGCAAAACGTGGTGATGGACTGATGGTCAGACAATGATCTAGAAATAGGGATAAAGGAAGTGGTCAAACCGTCATGCTTGATTATTTTGTTACTTGAAGAAGCGAGTCTTATGATTATCTACATATTTGTTATTTGTAATGTAGGTTCCTTGATAAAGCTTTGCATTCCTATGCATCAAAAGACAAGAAACAAGCTTGCAAACAAGACATTGAAGATGCCAAGTCAATACTTGGACTATTCCCAATATGGGCTACAATTTTGGTCTTTGCTATAGTTCTCTCTCAATTAGGAACAATGTTCACCAAGCAAGGTGTAACCCTGGATAGATCAGTTGCAAACTTCGTCATACCAGCTGTGACATTACAATGCTTGACTTCCATTAGTACCATGGTAGTCCTTTCAGTATACGATCATGTTTTTGTTCCAATGACCAGAGCATTGAAAGGAAAACCTGCTGGCATAACCGTGCTTCAAAGAGTAGGCCTTGGGTTATTCTTATCCATCATAGAGATGGTAGCTGCTGCTCTGATAGAGAAAAGGGGCCTACAGATTGCTTTGGAACATGGTCTGATCAATTCACCAAATGCGACTATACCAATGATATTGTGTGGTTATTCCCTCAGTATGTTTTGTTGGGAGCTGCAGAAGCGTTCACTATTGTTGGTTTGCAGGGATGTCTCTGTATCTAAGCATTTTCGGCATAGGGAGCCTTTTGAGTAGCTTGTTTGTGTCAATCCTTGACAAGGCAACAAGCAGGAGCGGAGCAGACAGCTGGTTTCGGATAATTTGAACAATATGTATCTCTGCATCAAAAAAACAAATGCTCAATTTTGGAAAGAAATTTAATAACGATTATCAGATAACTCAGAAGTCAGAACATAAGTAGAGTAGTAGCTAGGCAAATTAACTTCTTGTAGGTCTTCAATGTATCAGGAACGGATGTGCTCATATGCATGTACGGAGTAATAAGATGCACGGGGTGTGGTCATTTCAATTTTTCATATCCTTAAGTGATATGTTTGAGATGGTACTTGTTATTTATTATTGAATAATTTTAAACATGTTTCGAATTTGGGTAGAGGAAGTAATTGTGTAGAGGAATCATTTCCAATACTTTTGGTAATAATAAACCAATAAACGATCACTCTAATACTCTAATATAGGTTTAATAATTGTATATTTGTGTAAAAGAAATTTATGTATAAGTAATATACATTTAATTAGTTTATTATGTAACTTATACCATATATTGATCTTTTCTTAAAAGAAGACTTATGTAGAAATGTGACGTGTATTCAGGGTTCAATATACAAAGAAAGCTCTAAGAATACATAGTTTGATCTCTAACATAAGTATCAATCAACTCGTTTATCGTCAATCAACAAAGGCCTCTTCACTCTAATTTGGAAGCCGACGCTAGAGGGACTTGGTAAATGAGTGACTCCGTCAACTGTACAAAAGCAACTCCAAAACAGCAAATTGCTTCATTCTGCATGTGCTCTAAGAAAGGCAAACAACAAATAACAATCTTAAGTCTTGTAGACATTGTGATTAAGTCAAAGAAACATTCAGAAATTTCTTAGAGTATGATATGGTGAAAATTATTAGAACTTTCGTAAACTGAAAAAGATATTATGAAATAAAAATAACAATTATAAGCATGAGCATGGCTAAGCATTCGTGTGTCATCTCTTATTTATTTTCATAACAATTCTATTTATATTATATTATATAATTTTTTATTGATAAAATTATAAAATAATAGGAGACACATGCATTCACGGATTCACCTAGTTATGTAAGGTAAGCGGATATGCTCATATGCATATAACATTATAACCCCACTCGCTCCAAACCCGGCCCGTTCAATCTTGCCCACATTACTCATTAGTACTCTCCCCGTTTCAGAAAGTTCTCCCACTTTTTTTGTTTTTGTTTGTCTCGGAAAGTTCTTCCACTTTTCTATTTTTTTTGCTAAATGACTCATTTACCCCTTGTACTTCAGCCAAATTACCACAACTATCCCACCCCTCATTCTCATTCACCCACTTGTTGAGCGTAAATTAGTATTTTCTAGTTTTCTTAAAATGCGTGCACTCCTCCAAAGTGTAAGAACTTTTAAAAACGGAAAGAGTATTGTTTTCTTCTTTCTAATCATTAATCACTAATTCACTATGCATTGTGCATTCATTACAAATCTTTAGTGTTGAACACAAAAAAGAAAAACCCAGGAGAAAGTGAGAATCTGCTGTCCAATGATCATACTGCCAGGACGTCACTCCAAGGTCCAACCTATCGCCAAAATAATCATCATCAATAAATTAATACTGTATTTCTCAACGTCTGTTCTCAATTCTCATTACCACCATCGTAACCAATAATCACACCCACAATAATAAACCGACATAAACTAATCCCTTTCTTTCTTTGACAACTGTGAATACAATCATACAGCCATACAGCATCCATTTTTTTTTCCTTTTGGTCGTCAATCAAAATTCAAATCACCCAAAAAATAATAAAAAAAACAAAAAAAAAGTTCCCTCTTCTTCCTTTATCTCTACGTCAACATTCAACAACAATCCACAATCCAAAAAAAAAAAGTCAAAAAATAAAAGAAAATATAATAATAGCTGTCATTTCCTTTACCTTTTATCTATTCCATTCTCTCTCCTCTCCGCCATTGTTACGTCGTCGTTTGCTTCTCATTTTCGCACCCACCAAGATCTGTTCTCCTCTGTAAGCATCCATCTTCCCCCTTATTTCCGTCTTTTCATTTTCCCTTTTTTTCCTTTATATTCGCAACAATTAATTAATTAATCAATCAATTAACAGTTTTTGATATCCTTTAGCTTGTTTTAGTTATCACAAAAACTTCCTTAAGTGGAATATTTCTATTTTTAGCCCATTTAATTCTTTACCCAAAATAAAATACCCAAATAACTTCATTTTCCCCTCTTTGTTATCCAATTAATTATACACTAGATTAGAGTAAACAGTGACAAATAGCAGTAGGGTTAGGGTTTAGTTGGGTGTGTTCTTTTTAAATACAAAATTAATGTTTTTTTTTGGTTTTATTGTTTTTGTGTGAAGGAAGGAAGTTGATGAAGTGAGGGTATTATTATTACAAATAAAAGGTGGCAAAAGAAATGGTGCCAATATACTACATTGTGGTGGCATTGCCGTGCACGGTGGGAGCGATAGCGCTGGCGATATTCCACATATACAGGCATTTGATGAATTACACTGAACCTACTTACCAGAGATATATTGTCCGTATCGTTTTGATGGTCCCGGTGAGTGCTAGTATCACTAGTACCGTAGTAGTAGCCTTTTAGGATGTTATTATTGATGTTACTGCTTCACATTATGTGATAATTTATGTTTACATGTTTATCGAACTTGCACATGTCGATTGTTATGCTATATTGTTGCTTTGAGTGTTCGGCGGTGTATGATTGTTTACTAGTTTGTGCTAGCTTACTTGTGAAGTTGATTTAGCTTACATGGTAATACCGTCCCTTTGGGGTCGCTGATCGTGGTACTGAAAGTTGGACACCGGTGTTGGAATGTTACATTATTTGTCTTTGGAAGCTGGGACGGATGACCCTAGGTGGGGTGGGGTGGGGTGGGGGGTTCAAGAGAGGTAAAATATGTTCGACTGTTCCACTTGTCCTTCCACGCTGTCATGATAGGGTAATTTGAAATAAAGTAAATCATTAGAGGACATAGAGTGTGTCCAACTTCGCAGGCATTGTGTTGAAGCTGCTACAAGCAGGGTTTAGAAGTAGCGGAAAGGTAGATGTTGTCGCATAAATTTAGGTTGCAAGTGTGTTTCATTAATGTTTATATGCCTTTGGAGAATCTCAAGAGTTTTTCTGGGTCATTGTCTGTACATCAGATTACTTTGGGATTTGGGTTAGGGTTACATACTTAGAAACCCTGTGAGCAGAGTTAGTTTGGCCACGTGGGGTTCCACAGCTACTCCTAAAGTTATTCTGCTATAAGATGATGAGAGGTTGTTCTCTTGCAATGTATTGTAATTTCCATATTAGATTATGGATGAATTTATGAAAATATTAAAACCATAACTTGTTTGCAATAGTTTTGATTGATTGATGCTTTCATTTTTTGCACCTGGCGAGATGCCTTAACCTGTATTTTCTGCTCCTTTTTTTTTTCGAGTTCGCAGTGGTAGTAATCTCATGCAAATGACATAGTAGTCTTTAAATAAGCGGGCAAGTATGACTCTAAGATAAGTGAGAGTTGAAGATAGCAACGTGATTTGTTACTGTAGTGGCCTTTAGAAAATGGTAAACGTGTAAATCAAGTAGGCACAAGGGTGAATTTCTCTCAGTGAAAGTAGCACATCTACTTCCGCAACTTTTTAGTTCTTTTGCTGATATTTTCATGACTATCTTCTCTGCCAAATCATTAGATTTTAAGATATGTCAACTTTGTGGATTGTTATGCTACATTGCTATGAGTGTTTGGTGTTTGATTGTTTACTAGTTTGTGCTAGCTTACTCGGAGCTATGTGTAATCAAAATAGCTTGTGTAGTTGATTTTAGCTTACATGGTAAAACTGTCCCTTTGGATCGCTGATCATGGTACTGAAAGTTCGACACCGGTGTTTAGGAAGCTGGGACAGATGGCCCTAGGGGGTAGGGGATTCGAGAGAGATAAAATCTGTTCCACTTGTCCTTCCTTGCTGTCATGATAGGGTAATTTCAAATGAAGTAATATTTGGGGACATAGAGTGTGTCCAACTTCACAGGCATTTTTATGAAGGTGCTACAACAGGGTTTTGAAATAGCCGAAAAGTAGATGTTGTCGCATGAATTTAGGTTGCAAGTGTTTTTATTAATGTTAATATGAGTTTGGAGAATCGCGAAAGTTTTCCTGGGTCATTGTCTGTACACCCGATTACTTTGGATTTTGGGTTAGGGTTACATACTTGGAAACCCTGTGAGCACTGAGCAGGGGTAGTTTGGCCAAATGGGGTTCCACAGCTACTCCTAAAGTTATTCTGCTATAAGATTTTGAGAGGTTGTTCTCTTGCAATGTATTGTAATTTTCATATTAGATTATATTAATGAATTTATGAAAATATCAAAACCATAACTTGTTTGCAATAATTTTGATTGTTTGATTCTTTCTTTGCATTACTAGTAGGCTTGCACATGTTTATCGAACTTGCACATGTGGATTGTTATGCTGTATTGCTGTGCGTGTTCGGTGTTTGATTGTTTACTAGTTTGCGGCTTTGTGCTAGCTTACTCAGAACTAGGTTGTTATCAAAATAGCTTGTGTAGTTGATTTTTAGCTTACATGGTAATAATGTCCCTTTGGGACCGCTGATCATGGTAGTGAAAAGTTAGACACCGGTGTTTAGGAAGCTGGGACGGATGACCCCAGGGGGTAGGGGATTCAAGAGAGATAAACTCTGTTCAACTTGTCCTGCCTTGCTGTCATGATAGGGTAATTTGAAATTAAGGAATCTTTGGATGACATAGAGTGTGTCCAACTTCTCAGGCATTGTTTTGAAGGTGCTACAAGCAGGGTTTAGAAGTAACGGAAAAGTAGATGTTGTCGGATGAAATTAGGTTGCAAGTGTATCATTAATGTTTATATGGCTTTGGAGAATCGCAAGAGTTTTCCTGGGTCATTGTCTGTACACCAGATTTCTTTGGGATTTTGGGTTACGGTTACATACTTGGAAACCCTGTGAGCAGAGTTAGTGTGGCCGCATGGGGTTCCGCAGCTACGCCTAAAGTTATTCTGCTATAAGATTATGAGAGGCTGTTCTCTTGCAATGTATTGTAATTTTGATTGTTTGATTCTTTCTTTTTTTGCACTTGGCAAGATGTCTTAACTATTTTTTGTGTTCCTGTTGTTTGGAGTTTGCAGTTATGCAAATGACATAGTAGCCTTTAAATAAGCGGTCAAGTATGCCTCTAAGATAAGTGAGAATTGAAGATAGCAAAGTGATTTGTTACTGTAGTAGCCTTTAGAAAATGGTCAAGGTGTAAATCAAGTAGGCACGAGAGTGAATTTCTCTCAGTGAAAGTAGCACATCTACTTCCGCAACTTTTTAGTTCTTTTGCTGATATTTTCATGACTATCTTCTCTGCCAAATCATTAGATTTAAGTTATTGACACTTACATCCCATGCCTGTACCTAGACTGTTTCAACTTTTTTTGTATTCCTCTTTAGATATTGAAAGCTGGATGTTGATTTAAATGAAATATGACATATCCCTTCCCAGAAGGAGATGAACGATTTTCGTGAATGCATGTTTGCTTCCCTGTCCCATGCTCTTTAAAAGAATAAATTTTCATTGGTTCTTGTTACTATTTCTTGCACCTTGTACATTGTGCTTATGTATCCTTTAAGCCTTCTACCTCTGTTGCTACTTTTTTTTTTTTGTAAAATTCTCATCATTAAAATCTCTATCTGCAGGTCTATGCGCTGATGTCTTTCTTGTCTCTCGTCATGCGTGACAGTGCCATTTATTTCAACTCTGTACGAGAAGTGTGAGTTCGATTTGCTTTGTGTTGATTTGATGCTTCGTTTTTTGCTTGTTTGCTTAATCACTGGTAAAATTATTCATCCTGAGATTATCTTTAATGTCTTG